>JANRGW010029596.1:11311-29735 GCA_024733675.1 Psilopsiagon aymara
CCTCCGCCTCGGCTCAGCCCCGGAGCAAAGACACATTTAAACCTGGAGGTTATCGCTGCGCTGGGCTGCGGTGGGGCTCCCGGCTCCCCACAAGGGATTCGGGACAGATCCTTCCGGTTTTCCAGGCACTATCCCGAAGCGCTGCTGCCTGCCTCGAGCGCTCCAGGCCAAGGGGGAACGCTGCCTGCAAACGCAGACCTGTGGGTGCCCCAGGAGGACAAGTTACCTGCGCCCAGGCCAGCACCCAGGGTTTACAAGCATGGGCTTTTACAGCCGTGACTTTGCACTTGATAGTGAAACACCGAGTCATGCTAAATGCTACCCAGCAATCTAGAATCATATAATGGTTTGGGTTGGAAAGGACTTAAAAGCCCATTCAGTTCCAAGCCCCTGGCGCTTTTAATGATCGGTAGGGGCAATAGGTTGCAATGAGCAGTAACAACTCCAAACCCTCTCCTACAGCTCTGCTGGTCACAAATAGGAGCCTGAACAGGGCAGGAAAGCCAATGTCACAGAAAAAAGCAACCCAAAGCAGCTTCCACCTGGAGCTTCCTTTTCCATGCTCCTGGGGATGCTCAGTGCCAGAGCACTTCCCCCCATTTCTCTGGATGAGCAAAGCCCTCCCTTCTCCACCAAGAGAAAACAAACCCCAGCTAGCAGTAGCTTCCTTGCCATTTCTTGCAGGCTGCTGGCTCCCTTCCCCTTGAGCAAACATTCCTTTTCCTTCTTTTCCCAATGTACTTGTCACTTCTCCTTAACAACTGCCTTGCTAAAGGAAAACAAAACAAACCATGCTGGTTCCTTTCAGCACCAAAAAAACAGTACTCCTGTATCCTTTAAGCAGTCCTTTAAGAATCTAAATTCAGGCACCTATCCTAACACCTGTATAAATCAATAGCAGACATGATGAAAACTCCTATAAGCAGCTAAGAAAGAATGAGGAGGAACAGTTTCAACTGGGACCTTATGAAGTGTCCTCTACCAGTAAGTCTCAGAGACTGCTGGTGCTTTTGAGTTTGTATCTGCATCAGAATTGACAGACTTTCCATGAGGGACAACTCTCCACGCCTGCCTTCTGAACAGGACTTTTGCCAGCAGCTTTTATGGCACCTGTAGGTTAACCACACTTAGAACGGATTCTAATTTCTTTTGAAATCCCAGCATGACCACTTATGCCAAGGAAGCCAATATGACATCTTAAACATCCCAAAGAACAAAGGCACCGCTGACTTGAATCCTTTACTGAGTATCCCTAAGAGAGCTCTTAAATCCAAACTTCACATTTCATCCCACAGAGCATGGAGAATACTTCTATTCCTCCACCCTCCATCAGCTATCCCTGCACAGATAATGATCTCCAATAAGGGCACTTCCCCATGGGCTCAGCACAGCTGTGGCACCCAAGCATTGCCCGAAAGGGCAAAACTAAGCACCAAGGTACTGCAGAAACTAGTCTGACTTGCTCAGCTCCTGCTGTGGAGAAATCTTGGATTGTCCGCTACCATTGCTGGGGTTTTCAGCCTGCAGACAGCTTGTCTGCCTGGCCTAACTTACACAGTCCTGACCACAGTTTCGTCTCACCTGGTTGTCACCTATCAGCATATTTAGCATTCCTCAGCCCCAGACAATCCCTGCCTCTCCCTCACTGCTTCCCAGGATCTTTGTATTCATGTCATTATCTAGTGCTGCCTTGTATTCTTCCCCCTTTTTTGTCTCATTACACACCTTGGGGAGGGTGAGTTTCCTGGAAGCAGGCTTATGGAAAAAGATCTCGCCTCACTATCTGAGCACTAAGGGAGGAGGAGCTATTTACATATTTCCTGATAAGTAGTGAGAACATCCTGATGGACCTGTAAAGTCCAGAAGCAATTGGTTTCGTGTTGTTCCATGTTTCTTGCTTGTCTGTGCTTGCCCAATTCTTATCAACTAACTGTATTAAACATATCTTTACATATTCTTATAACATCATTTGGAGGAAAAAGCAGTATTGTAGTCTTGAATTTAGCCATTAAAGAGGTTATATTGCCAATATTTAGCATTTAAAATTCATGCAAATGACTTTTCCATATTAACTACCAGTTAATTTCTACCTGAACTGTTAGGTTACAGCTACATCTCATTTCAATTTCTTTTTCATGCAACCATTAGGGAAAAACTATTTTTTGCTTATATTAGTTTCAATTCTTTACTGGAAAACTGGCACGTTACTCCCAAACATCTCCCTGTCAGAAGTGATCTTCACACGTTATGAATGCAGCAGGTTTCTGAGAGTTTCTTGCCCTATTGCTAACAAGTATGAAGGTAAGACCAAGCTGTGAGATGACTGACTACTACCAGAGAACCATTTGCTGTCAGCAATAGGCATGACCACTTCTGAAAGCAGAGCTGAAACTCTCTGATTCAGATCCTGTGATTCTAGCTGGTTTTACTCAGGCTACATTCAAATCAGCCTCTGCTGACAGCAAACAAAACATAGACTGAGGCAAGCCATGGCCTCAGAAGAGGGTGCAGGCAGCTGTGAGAAGACAGCATGCTAACTGCCTCTGCGGAGGCTGCCAGCTGCTTTCAGGGACTGCGTTATTGCCCTGATGGGAACTCTCTTGTTCCCACTGATTTCACCCTTCAATTTTTCATTAGGTACTTGACCTGTTATGACTTCCAAAGTGCATAATTCAAAGCTTCATCTTACTCACAGCACTTATCGAGCCCTAGCACTTAGTCAATACCTCTAAGACACCTGCTTTGACCTCAGTTTAGATTACAATAGAAAAACTGGTCAGCTAAAGTTGTTGCTTGGTCACCTGTCAGTCTGTGACAACCCATCCATCTTGCCTCTGACATTCACTTGGTGCAGTGCCTACTGCAAGCAGATTAAAGGAATATCTACTAATTTCTAGTTCTTTTAATGGTTAAAATCCAGGGACTCATTCCCTAAAGTTTGAAAAGGCCTATCCAGGTGCAGTGGGGGCACAACACTCATTTACATCACTAGAGATACACCATTTGCATAAAAAACATCCACACAGGGAGCAATCACACAGCAAGCTTCCTGCCAAAGAGCAAATGCCACCTCGACCCAGATGAGCCTGACACTAATACACTACCTTAAAAGGCCTAAACCACACAACTCCATACATCCATCTGCTACCATACCAAATCTCAGTCTAAATGCTCACATGTGAAAATCCTCCTTAACATGGTTCTTGCACAGTTGTACTCACGCATATTCTGGTGAGCTGCTGATGGAAACAGTGCAAGTTCTGGGCAGTTTTATATGTGACACATATAGAACATGCACTCTCAGCTTAATATTACTGACCTGTTCTTTCCTCTTGTGCTTGACTCAAGCAGTGCTGGAAAGGGAAAACAGAGCTCCCTTAGGACAATGGAAATGGTTTTAAACTAACAAAGAGGTGATTGAGATGAGACATTCGGAAGAAGTTCTTCCCTGTGAGGGTGCTGATGCGCTGGCACAGGGTGCCCACAGAAGCTGTGGCTGCCCCGTCCCTGGCAGTGTTCAAGGCCAGGTTGGATGGGGCTTGGAGCAGCCTGCTCCAGTGGAAGGGGTCCCTGCCTGTGTCAGGGGTTGGCACTGGATGAGCTTTAAGGTCCTTTCCAGATTCAGAGAGTCCTGTGATTCTATGAACTCCACAGAACAGGGCAAGCAAGCTGAGGAAGTAGTGGAGCATCCTCTGCTGCAGGGGCAGGAGATGAAGGAGTAAGTGAGGAAGAAGGAGATTCTAACATGGAGATCTTCAGGATGGCAAGCTTGCCAAAAGTGTTTCTGTCTGCTGGCTGTGCTGGAAGTGGGTACTCACTTGCAAAAGGGAAACACTGGCTAAGGAAGCCCCAGGAAATTACTTTAATCCCCAGCATCAGTCACTCCAGCTGCTCACATGTGGCTCCTCACAACCTGAGGCTTGGCCAAGCAGGGCTGTGAATGTGAGGACATGCTGCACACACACTGCAGAGTGAGCCAGCCAGCTTACTCACCTGTGAGCCTTCTGTATGCAGCACCCAGGCTGTCCCACCAGCAGCATTTTCCTGATGCAAAATGGCATCTGTAATGCCAGATGCCAGCTAGACATTTCCCTGTGAAGAAGCAAGGATGCTTGTGGGGTTTACTTTAAGAGTCATTGCCTGCAAAGTCATTGTAATGCTTTCTAGAGTCCCTGGGATATTTTTATACTCCTTCATTATAAGGTCTACCAACTGCTACAGAATCACAAGGGCTGTAATAACAGCATTACACATTAAGGATGGCTTTAATTACATATACAATATCTATGCAAATGGCAGATAGCATCTTCTGCATGAAAGGCAGGGTTGGTTTGTTTGCTTCTTATCCTCACAGTACAGAATCTTATTGCTTCTTATGATGCAATATTAATTTGGTTAGTCTTAACTTCATTGTTTCGCTTGGCAATTGCATTTCCTAAATGCAAAACCTCCCAGTATCATCATGAAATATTTCTGTCATGGTGGCTCCTAAAATATCTCCATCAGGACTAGAGCCCTACTGTTCAAGAGACTGTGAGGGGAAAAAAGTACACAAGCAAAACAGGGCCAACAACCCCATCTGCCTTATAATGTGAGGAAGCACCTCTGGAAATTGAGTACAAGTACCTGTTTGGTACCAAAAGCAAAGTTTTTCTCAACCACATATCAGTTTGGATACCTTGGCCTGAGTGTCATGCCCAACATTGCACTAAATCACTAAAGCAACTTGTGGTTTATAACTTTTCTTTGGCTGTTTCAGTCTGTTCGGTTAAACCCTCAAGCACCATAGAATAAGTCGGCAGTGATGATATTTTAGTGTAAGTCACCAAGGGGTAAAGCAGCTTGACCAAAGTTGTGGCTGACTCAATGGTTTACCCTTTGTAAGTGTCCTAAGTAGTTAGGCTCTTGCTTGAGTAACAGATCAGGCCCTTGCTGACACAATCAGAACAACTCCAACATCCTGCCACTGAGTGATGCTTAAGGCACAGTACACAAGGGAATGGGGCCCTTTGACTTATCCACAGGGCCAGCTTCCCCTAATGTGATCTGGCCAAATAGGCTTGACCATGGGTTGAGGCAAAAAGCAAGCATTAATTCCAGATTAACACAGCAGTCATGGGATACAACAATTTTCTTGATTATGACTATTCCAGACTATCATGCATAAGGTACAATGTTACATCCAGGCTGAAGGAACAGAACCAACCCCACAGAGTGCCAGGACAAAGGTTACCACCATAACTGCAGCTTAGTCCTCTATTCTGCATACCACGGGCCACAGCCTTGATTCCTTATTTCTCCTGCATGCCTTTATCAGTGAAGCTTGATCCCAGATTCTCCCTTGCAGCTCTCAGGAAGAGATTGCTCCCAGACTCTCTCTTCCAGCTGAACAACAAGTGAAACATTCCATGTGGGCCAGGAGAACACATACCCAACAGTGAATTACACAAGCATTTGTGAGACAGCACTGGAATGTCAGCAAACAGGATCTTTGGGTCCAGCCCCAGCTCTGGAGGCAGAGCAGCCAAAGTCACCATAAACAGGAGGCACAATCACAGCAGCAGGTAGGTTTGTTTTGAAAGGTGATGTCGTAAAGCAGATGAATCTTGCTGCTTATAGCCATAGCTCTATTCCCAGCTCTGTGCACAGCCTACTTGTTAACAGCTTATCTGCAAAACTGGTGAATGACCATTGCCTCCCTACAGGAAGGATAACTGGCTTTTAGGAGTGTATGTGCTAACAACAGCAGTGGAACTGACCCCAGCGTAGGATTAGGCATCATGGACTTCTGAGCAGCAGTAAACCGCACCATGAGTGCATCTTACTTCTTCCCCTACACTCGCTCTTCCCTTGTCATTCTGTGGGCTGGCAGGAGATGTGCTGACTGTCAGAGCCACATGAAATGCATGACACTGTGAGCCCTGACCCTGTGGCCCTTATGCTGACAGTCCAGTCTAAGACACAGACCAACCCAAAAGGAAACGATGAAGGTCCTACCCAGACCGTAAAGGACTGCAGGACTGGCCTCACAGTGTTTGTTTACTCTGTGGCTTTTAAGTTGGAAAAAACCCACCCTGTAATAACAACAAAGCTTTTGAATTCCCTGCTATGTATAGCAATTCTCTTAGATCTGCCTGCTGCATGTGCTTGTTGATGTCAACGCCCTGTAACTGAGTGCCACTGCTGTCTATCACATACAAGTCCTCATTATGTTGCATAACAAATTACCTTTGTTGCCCAGCAGAATGGCACAGTGGATTTTGTTGTTGCCTCGTGTAAACTTTAGTCTTGCAAATTCCATTTTGCACTGACGCATTGCTGCAGCCTGACAAGTGCTTTATTTCTGTTGTTAAGCAGCGAGTTTCATGATACGCAGGCAGGCTCAGATCCTGAAAAACAAGTTTAGGAATACATAAATACACCACCATTATGTCTGCAAAACAATCAGCCACGTGGATGCCGACTGCCTCCGTAACACTGGGCTTAGAGGCTGCAGCTACACATCCTGGGAGGCAGCACCAGCACACAGTCACTGCCAATGGTCATCTGATGTTTTCAGTTACAAGAAAAAACAGCAGAAACAAAGAAAGTGGCAGAACAGCAAAGGAATTTTAAACCAACACAGAATTCATGCTGTTATATACTATTCCCTTTTGATAGGTTGAGCCAACTGCTTACACGATTTCTTTTTCAGTGTTTACCATTTTAGCAGAGTCATATTAGTTACAATGCTCATCTATCAAAAAACAAAGTGTGAAAGCAATAGCAAATCCATACCTATGATTACAAAACGTTAAACCTCACCAGCCACTTCTTCTAAGTCTTCTTTATGGATGTTCAGCGCATATTTCAGGGGAAGGAATACATTTGTTGCCAAGCTTCACACAGGGTTTCCTTCCTTTAAAGGTTTTAATTGGAAGCTTTTTCTATTGGCGCATGAGTATTACCAATACTTTGTGTAAGCGGAAAAATAGTGGTGATATCTAAAGACCAGATTTTGCCACTTCTTATAAAGAATTTGTGAGATAATGCTATCTTAATTTCATGTGTGTTGGCCATACCCCCTACTAAGAGCACTACTGGAAGCTCACTGATAGCTGCTCCCTACTTCCTCTGGACAAAATCCAGAAAGGAAGAAAACACAGTCATTACACAAGCAAAAATTCCATGACATCTGAGAGCTGGCCTGTTGGGACAACCTTAAATAAGGCTAACAAAATCTGCATGCCAGTTCATTTCAAGATACACGTATTTTGCTGTCCTCTCCTGTTCCTTTGTGAAACATCCCTTTCAATCTCCAGCATACAGTCACCTCAGACACTCCCCAAATCACTCAGCAATAGCTGAACCTGCTTTTTCATCAGTGCTCCTATTTGGCTTAATGATTATCATTCCCATTGCTCAGCCCATCTTGTACATGGCCAAGCAACAGTCATCAAATAAATCATTGCAGACATTGTTGGACAATGGGTGAATGAGTTAGCACTGAGGGACAGGGGTTTGTCTCTATTTACTGGCTGTAGTTAGAAACACTTCAAGCCAAATTTCAATTACAGGGGATAAAATAAAGGCCAGGCCAGTCTGGGCAGTTTAAGAGGTAATTGTACTTTACTAAAGTAATAAGGCATGGCTGGTTTCAGACATCACTGCTCACAGTTAATGGTGCTAATGCAAAATCTACCTGGGTGTTACTGCAAACAGCTTCGGAACACCTTCATGGGAACACATAGCTGTGGTCACAGATGGCAATAAGGTGTCTGAATGCTGGAGGTATCGGAGAGTGAAAACATTAAAGCTCTTTGTATGAGCCTGAGGTATGTGAGCACTGCACAGCTGTAATTATGTGAAACTATACAGCTGCTCTTATGGGAACCAAGCATGGAGAGTGCAGAGTGGTACCGGGAAGGAAGAGACACTACAGCCCTGCCTGCTTCAGCCCTCACTGACTACCTCACCTTCACAGAGATGCTAATGATACAGGGCTGGAAAAACCAAAACAAAGGTTGAAAGACTAGGGCTTTTCAGGACAGAGAAGCTAAGTAAGCAAGAGGAGACTTGATATAAGCGTGCTTTGGAATGAATAAGGTCAGTATAGGAGGTTGGCTTTTTCCTGGCTTCATGTTTGAAAACAAGGACATGCAAAAAAAATGGAAAGTGTGGAGAATTCAACCTGAGGAAGGGAAATACTTCTTCACCCAGAAACTCAAGGTGACTCTAGAGAGGGTCGGGGCATTAAAGTCAGTGGATAGTAACCCAAGCCCAGTTCATAACTTAACATGTTTTGACACTACCAGATACTGTATTAGTCCCCACTGTCAGCTCTGACTTGTTGCACCCTTTCCATGATACAAGGCAATTTCAATACAGTTTGAAAGGCAGCATTTTAAAGTGTACAATCCCTTTCCATACAGCACACAATTAACCTATAGAACTCACTCCCATGATATTTAAATTGAGCCGAGATTCCTCTGTACCCAAAAAAGATCAGACTCAGGGCAAGGGCAGTAGGCATTCAATTAGGTATTTGTAAATGACCCTTTTAAATGCCCTTGGAGAACATGCCAGGCAGCCTGAGGACCTCAGCAATGGGCAAAGGCAGCACGACATACCCAGGAGGCAGCAATTCATGAGTGCTGTACCTTAACACCCGATTTCCCTCCAACAAAAGATGTTGCTGAAATCTCAGCTCTATTGAAGTTGGCAGCAATGCCCTCAGGACCTCACCTGCTCCTCGGACTAGTGTATACCCACAACGTGTGAGCAACAACTCAGTACTTGCCTGTTCCTGAGATACTCTTAAGCCCTCGGACCTCACGAAACATTAAGACTCAGAGCATTTTTGTTGTCTGGCAGCTGCAAGCAGAGTCAGGGTTCCTCCACAGCAGACACTCTGCAAATACAGCCTCAGAGCTTTGCACCTCCCCGTGCTTCTGCTTTCTTGCTCAACTTTCTCATTTGCAGCCTCTTTTATTGCTCACACACCAAGTTTTGTAACGCACTGACATCTGCTGTGTGTTCGACTAACGCAGGCGCTGCAGAGCTGACACGAGCCTCGCAGGCAATGCATAACGGGCCTTGAGAAATCGGATTTAGGGAAAGAGGGAAGCAGAGCGGGAGAACCTGGTGCGTTGTTGATACAAGGAGGTCGGAGGAAGCGACTTAAGGAGTTTATAACCCATGTACCGGGAGCCCGAAACCTCGGGGCGGGAGCCGGACGAGGCGCCCGACGTTCGCTCTACGGCGCCACCTGGCGGACAGGAGAGGCAGTGCGGCGCGCCCCTGGGAGCGGTGTCCGGGGCCGACGCGCTGAGTGCAGGAGGACGCCTCCTGCGGACCTCGGGCGGTACGAGTGAGCGCTGCTTTCAGGGTGGTCAGGCATCGGAACAGGCTGCCCAAGGACGTGATGGAACCATCGCCCCTGGAAGTGTTCACAAACCGTGTAGGCGAGTTGGTTAGTTACATGGTTTAGTGGTGGGAACTGGGGAAACGGTTGGACTTGACGATCTTAAAGGTCTTTCCCAACCCGGTGAATCCTACGTCTGTATGAAATTTCCTGAAGGTCCTCTGATGCCAAGAGTCGCTATTTCAAAGCAGAACCGAGGACAGTTTGGATAACTGAGTATACGGAGCTTTTCAGCCAACACACACAAGTCTTGACACAGAATCACTATGTGAAACAATACTGCAGCCTAAACAGCAAAACAACTGGTGCGGGGCATCCCAGAAAGCACACTCAGCCCCAGACAGGCAGTCTGGAAGCAGAATGATTTTTCAGAGAGCCTAAGGCAAATCGAAATAAAAACCTGAGAGGGGATCTCACCAGTGCACATAAATATCTCATTATGGTGCCAGATCCTTTCCAGTGGTCCCCAGAAGCAGGATAAAGAGCAACGGCCATAAACTGCAACACAAGAAGTTTCACCTCAACGTGAGGAAGGGATTCTTTACGTTGAGGGTGGCAGAGCATGGAACAGGCTGCCCAGGAGGGTCCAGTGGAGACATTCCAAACCTGCATGGATGCGTTCCTGTGTCACCTGCTCTGGGTGCTCCCGCCTTGGCAGGGGCTGGACTGGATGATCTCCAGGGATCCCCTCCAACACTAACGATTCTGTGTGATCCTGTGAAATATTCATTAGCACAGAGATGACCCAGGAAGGTTTTCCTTTACAAACAGAACTCAGACATGGTGGAGCAATGTCTGAGAGGGATCAGGCACTGCCCTGTGTCCAACAGCTCTGCAGCCTGGGACAGCAGCTCCCACATAGCTGACTACAGCAGGGGTGCAGACAGGTAGTTTTGTTGCTTCACAAGGTCCCTCAGTCACAGCCCCCTCTTATGTTCCTTCAAGTCAACATTTGTAATGCCCAAATGGTCCAAAGGCAGAGACACTGCAGGGCACAGCAGCCAGGCCCCCACTGTCAGGTGAGCACTCAGTAATGGCCCAAGGTGAACTCTGGTTAACTGGCTCTTTTCCTAACATTCAAGCTGCTAAACAGTGCACAGTGATAGATATCCAGATTTACCAAGAGAGGAATCCCTTCTGTCTGGGGTAAACCCCAAGTTTCTGTTACCAGAAAACAAGGTGCTCCTACCCACCCATTCCTTAAAGAAATAGGGAGGCATATTAAATGTTCTTCCAATATCCAGGCTCCAGCAGCATCCAAAGCCTTTCCCTCTTTGTCTACTGTTAACCTATAGCAGTAGCCTTTCCTGGTTTAATCTTTCAACCATTTTTAAGCTAACACTTGAGGCTGGCTGCAGTCCCACTGCAGCGCTGAGAACTATAGAAGAGAAGGGACACATCCTCCTGTAGCTTGTCCATGGGGCAAGGTAGCCTGAGAAGTGGCTTAACTGCAATGGAAACTCCCTGGGATCTGTAGGCTTATCCAAGGTGCTCAGTTGAGCTTCTGCCATCAAAGGGGGAATGACAGAAAACAAGCCCTTGCACTTCTTTGGAAGCATACTAACTGTAAAGGCAACCTCAGCTGGAGACGAACATTACCAGCAAAGCCCAAGTGACTGAAAAAGCAACAAAGGAGACCTGAAAGCTGATGCTGCTCTTGAAAAAGACAAAGCAGAACCCAGGCAGGAACAGAGGGGAAAATCTAGAAAGGTAAAGAAACATTCAAACAAGATAATTGAGAAGAAGTACTAGAAAACAGGGGAAGACAAACCTTTTTGCCTCTGCAATTCATTTTCACATTCTAGAATACTCTGACACTCTCTGCACAAATCTAGGAAGGCATTTCTGCACCTTGTACCATTTCTTTGCCTCACGACAGCACTCTCGTTCCACAAGAAAGCCAAGTTAAGCATCAGGCCCATCTCCCAAGGCCTGTCTTCCATGCCATAATGCAGCCAAAGCTGCTGGTTCCTCACCATTCCAGCAACATGCTTGTCCTCTTCAGGTCCCCAGGGCAGGTCCACAGTGGTAAAGTAAGACTGAGACCAGATTGCAACATTATTCTATACATTGGGGTCCACATCAACTGTGTTCTTAGCTAAATACATGTCTGAACCACGGCTGAAAACCAGCACTCCTGTCACACAGCTCAAAGTCAAGACTGAAACCTCCAGAGTGAGACAAAAGGCTCCTAGGTAGGGGTGGGGTTGAAGTTCCAGGCGAGGCTGGTCAGGCTAATTAGTGCCTAATAGTGCCTATTAGAGCCCTAATACAAGAAAGTAGCTCTGCTGACTACAGGCTAGGGGTGGCTCCAGAGACCACACTTGATAGGCAAGAAGGGATCTAGCACAAAACAGTTGATAAGAGCATGTGGAGAAATTGTGCTCATGCACAGTACCACGGCTATAGACAGTGTTGCATCACAGTCCTGCCAGGTCTCAGCAGTAAATAAATACAAACAGCACCTGCAATGGCTTCCTTCTGAAGTGACAAGACAGAGGGCCATTACTGATATTGTAGGCTCATAGAATGGTTTGCATTGGAAGGGACCTTAAAGCTCACCCAGTTGTAGCCCCTTGCCACAGGCAGGGGCACCTTGCACTAGAGCAGGCTGCTCCAAGCCCCATCCAGCCTCATCCCTGCCAGGGATGGGGCAGCCACAGCTTCTCTGGGCACCCTGTGCCAGCACCTCAGCACCCTCACAGGGAAGAACTTCCTAAAATCTAATTTCAATCTCCCCTGTTTAAGTTTGATACTCAGAGACAAGACAAAGGAACAACGTATTTTAAGCATAGCTGCAAAAGTCAAACACTTAATTCCATATTTTACAGTGGCATCTGTATTTAGCAGGGTTTGGAGAAGCAGCTACAGGTTTCAACAGTTTCCAGCTCCATTTCAGAATCGCTATGAGCCCTGTCTCCCTGCATTTGCAGCCTGGAGTTTCAAGGCAGCTCAAGCTACACTGTGGTGGATCGCCTCAGCAACTCTGGAAAATACTCCATGTGCACATTGCGTCTCTCCAGATTTTGTTCTCATTCCAACTCTGCAAGTACAAATATAGCAACATTCCACTCTCCTAATGCACACTTAGAAGATGTGCTGAAATGTCAGATTCTAAACAGTACAAAAAAGCACTTTACCACATTCCTGTTGATGTGCAGTATAACAGAGAAGGCAGAGGTTTCTTTAACATCTGTTGATTTACTAAATCTAAATACTATCATTCTTTAATCTGGTAGCAGGAGAGCTATTAATGCTGCAACAGCTTCTTCAGAGCTTGCAGCAGTGCACTGTCAAATACCTACCTTGAGAACAATCCCATCTCTGCAGGATTATGAACATGACTCCCTCTATCCAAACCAGAGCTGCTGGAGTGGAGGGATTATAGGAAGGTGAGCCCAGCAGAGAGGAGTGGACTAGCAGGTAATACCCCTGCTGCCTGGAGGAAGCAGGGGTGAGGCTAGAAAGCTTCCTACCGCTGTAGCTATTGTCTCACTGCTTCCTCTGCCGCACAGCTAGGGAAGCCATCGATGACGCAGCCGGTGGGATTCAAACTCGGCAGCAGGACTCCAACAACCTGATCCCAGTTGGGTCTTGACAATTTATGTTGCTGAGTCATTCCAATGGAAGCGGTGCGCAGTCATTCCCCATGGCTGATATTATTTCTCATGCTGCTAAAATCAGGCATTTGGCAGTAGTCCTTTTGCACATTTGTATTACCCAGAAAACACAAGTAGGCTGCAAATTTTGAGATAACAAGATGTTTTCCTGCTTCGGGATGGGAAATGGAATATTTTGACACACGAAGAACCTTCAAAATGAATTAAAAAAAAAACAACATAGGTTTTGTTCTGATAAATTTGCATTTTCTCAGGGAGTGGAGGGACAGGGAATCACTTAAAATTTCCCAGTTGACTTGAATAATAAGGACATGACCTCGAAGAAGTCAGCTGTGACATGAACATTTTCTCGCAACAGAAGATATAATCACTACCCCACTGTGGGTGGTAAGCAATGAGACTGACATGTTGAACATGATCTGAAGGAGAGAATGCATGTTCAAGTGGCAGCATCTTGTCCAAACCCAAAACTCAACATACAGGCAGCTCAGGTGGGAGCTCATGCAGCTCCTCTGGTTCTACCCTGCTGCAAGGTGTCTAAGACAGTTGGAGCTCAGGGACATAAGCCAACCCCCTCTTAGAGGGCATTTAAGAAGGAGAATAGCTGTCATGGGTTCTTGCATTGTTAGCACAGCTTGCTGATGTGTTGGCTTTCACGAGGGTGTCAAACATCCTCCACATTGGCCAACTGCTCTATTCCAAGGGCATGGGCACAGACCCTCTCAGAGCAGCAACGAGTCAGCTACAGCAGCTGTTAAAACACCTAGGCTGAAAAGAAATCATGAAGACAAATTTGATTGGAACCCAATTAGGATTTCACTGTGGGATAAGCACCAGGTTAAGCTGAACCACCTCAGGAGCATCCTTTAAACAAGCAGTCCTCAGTTCTCCTTCTCTGCTGGCAGGAAGCCTCTTAACTTCAGCCTATCTCTTTACTCATGTACTCTCACATTTTCCTAATGTTGAAACTGTAAACTGCCAGAGCAGCTAAATGTAGGAACAAAATAAACTAACTGTACAAGAAAGACATGCTTATTATGTTTCTCTTTGGATTATATTAGTTGTATTTCTTTCCTTTTTCTAGAGTTCCTTGCTGAGCTGGGAAAAAAATCCTTGTTGCCAATTCTTTCTGTATCTATATGTATCTCTCTAAATGATGTTTCTTTCTATGTATTGGTTATATATTATTTCCTTTTTTTAGCCAAGGTTCCTATATAGATGCAAGTTCTCCACTCTGTCCTAGCCAAAATGTATCTTAGTGGTTTCAGCACTGCCAAGCTGGAGGTGAGGTGGCTGATTGCTCCAAGCAAGCTTCTGTCAGTGGGTTCGGAATCAACCCTTCCATCTGGAGCATTAAAACTGTGGTGACCTGAAATTAGAGTGTAGCACAGGCAGTCCTGAAACATTTTAGTCCATCTGTCTGCATTAAGCCCAGCTAACTTTTGCCATCTTCTGGAGGAAGGGAATAAAGTTAGGGCGCTCAATTATATTTGTGCTTTACCAAACTTGAGGCATTAAATAACCGCTACAACCCCTTTCTCTAGTCACGCTGAGATAACTATTGCAGATATCTCTGTGATGGTGTTATAGCCACTTCAGTTACACACTTGAGGCTCTAAAGTGAGGATATGATTAATTTGCTGTGTTAGGCAGTAATGACAATAATGCTGTATTTCATGTAGCTATTTGCTGTTTATTTGCTATTCTCTCACAGATCACTAAGTTTGTAAACTGGGGTGAGGAGGCTGCTTAACCATTCATTCCCAGTGCTCCAATGATGCTTTCATTCCACCTCAGACTCTCAAAGCAGCTTTTATCTGCTTGGTTTCTTCATTTTTCTCTCATTTTTTCTGATCTTTTCATAAAACATAGGGAAATGTTTTACACTATTCATCCTTTTAACCACCTCAGAAGTTCTAACTTCCACTATTTCACTATATTTAGTGATGACAACCCTGATATCCAGTGGCTTGGGGATGCCTAGCCCTTGACCCAGCTGTGTTTCTATGTCATTATAGTGCCCAGAGGAAAGACAGGAATTGAGGACAAGGTAAAGGAATACCCACAACATGGATAAGGTAGGGGACTCTAAAGAGTTGGAAAGCAACAACTGGGGAGATGCTGCTATGGACTAGAAGAGGTCAGACTCAAGTGGACGCTAAAAATGATGCCCCTGAAAAAGCAGGATATAGCATTTCTTTCTCTTTGTCAAGCCCAAGTACACAACACTGAACTCAATATGAATTTGCCATTGACCTCACACTGGTAGACTATGAGCCATTTTCATCACCATCTTCATCATGAATGCTCCCAAGGGACACAGGGTGTATCTGGGGCTCCGTGACATTTCAGCATTGCAGCTGAATAGAACTGCTCGGCACCACCAGAGCAGTGCCGCATTTCCCCTCAAATGAAATCAAAACCTCCTTTGCAGGAGAGCTGTGCTTTCCCGTGGACAGTGAACTCACTTCCTTCTGGTTTGTTTATAGCCGTATGGGAGGTTTTTCCTCTTCCATTCCCTTTTCCAAAAGCAATGGGACAATAAGACATTGTTAAGTGTTAAACATCCATGTTTCTGTTTCTGTTCTTCACAACAGGACTATTAGAATGATGAGAAACGAAACAGGAAAATGATGAGGGAGAAAGCAAAATTTAACTCAGATTTTTAGCCAAAATAGCAGAAAAGACATTCAGAAATAGCCCAGCAATCACCGGAAGCCTTTAATTTCTTCCCCAGAAAAAACAGAGTGACTATGCCATGTTTAATGAACCTGGGAACCGCAGTTAAACTAGAAAACCTTGTACCCTAGAAAAGGTGATTTGAACAATTCCAGCTGGCCATAGGAGTGAGGCACACAGCTCACTAACAAAATGCAGAGGTGCCATTTCTAACAGCCCCAGGAAATAACATGTCCATCACTGAACTACAAACATACCGATCCCTTGGGACCCCTCAAAAAGGTGTCCACCCTAGAGGGACAAGAGACAAAGTTAGCCATGGGAGGGCCTGAGGATACCTTCAGAGAAGAGGAAGTTCTCCACAGTCTATGGAAGAAGACTAAAGGAGCCTGATCCTCCTCACACCCTGGGGAGAACCTAAGACAAGAGAAAATGGAGCTGGAATGACTCAGACAAAGCTAGGAATCTGTGCAAGCCCAGCTATATGGCTACACTGCCCCATAGACATCCAGCAGCAAATCAATCACTGTGCAAGATACGCCTTCCTAAAGCGTGATGGGTGATCATGCCCAATCAATTTTTGCTTGCCAAGTGTGTTATCCCCCATACAAGAACAGAGCACATTTATTGGGCATGAATATAATTAGTCAGAGATATGTAACCGATAGTGCAGGAGATCCCAATCCAAAGGTAAGATGTGATATTAAAATAAGAAAAGGCCTGTTTTACTGGAGGTAGATAGATTCTGATCAGTATTCAGCATTGTCAAACTATTAGACAGATAGATAGATTCATACATACATACATACATATATTAAAATACCACTCAGTGACTGTTTTTGTCCCAAAAAGTTAGAAGAGTTATGCCCCTTTACTAGCAGCTTGCATGCAGAGGGAGGGACATGGCAGAAACAATTTAAAACCCCCAAGACAACTAATCCAACAACAAAACTTTTGATACCATTTGGATTAACCAGTGCAAAATGAAAGTGTTGCCATGAATATCAACACAAGGCAACAGCAACTGCAAACAGCAGTGACGGTGCAGCAAAGCCACAAGGTTGTACCAGGTTATCATCTCCTGAGGGGAGTCAGAAGCACTGTTCCCAGTGCTAAGGGGGCAGGACAGAAACACAGAGCAAACCAAACCAGAGATCCCAGTGCAGAGCATGGGAAGGGCACTGCTGCTGCTGGGCACACGGCAGCATGGGGAAAATCGTGATCCCGGGGAACAGCACAATGTCCCCGGGCAGACTGCAATATCTATGTAATTTTATTTATGTAATTATATGTGTGTACATATACAACCATCAAAGACCCTCACAAATACTTTCAATATGTAAGTAGTAGCCTCTAGGTCAGCTCCAGGCTTTGTTCTCCTAAAGTGAGAGCTGCCAGGTGACAATAAAGTGTCATTGTTTTTCTTGCCTCCCTCCTTCCCTTTCCTATCTCATCCCTTTCTTTACTTTTTTTCTCTCTCCTTTTTATTTCTCTTCTTTCTTTCCCCTTTTTATTCCTAGCTCTCCCTAACCCCCCTTATTATCATTTTGTCTCTCCACTGCTCCTTGCTCCTTTCCTTCCTTGCTGCTTCTGCTCTTCTCTCTCATGCCTAGTCACTCACTTCTTTCATATTGAATTAACTCTACCCCTGGTCTATGCATCCTGACAATCTATCTGGTTTTAATTGTTACACTAAACTTAGCTGGACATTTCAGGGAGTCGTGTACATTTAAAGTGCGGACCTTTTCAAAGTCTTCATAATTCAACTTGATCCAATGTATTTGATACAAGAGCCATATGGTTTTTTTGGGTCACGTATTGTTTCACACATGCGAGTACTTATAGAAGAGACATGTGTTTGGGCATCCAGTGCTTTTGCTTTCTGTGCTATGTAACAGCACTAGTACATGCAGGGATAACAGAATGGAAGTTTGGACAGCATCAAGACCACATTACTTCACCACCATCAGCATTGTGAATAGCTCTTTACAGACTCCTCCAGTATTTCTAACATGTATTGATTCATCGCAGCAAGCTCCCTAAAAATGATCAATTAATCCATTGTGTCTTCAGAGCACATGTAGTAAACTTTATCCAGACAAACTTTCCCTAAAACATACCCTGGTGCTAAGTCTATAAGGAAGGGGAGAGAAGAGAGAGAAAATCATAATGGATTCTGGCATTGCCTTTTCAGCAGTTAAAGCACTAAAGGGACTGTTAAAATCCTATATTAGGTGTGGGTGTCCCCAGCACATCTTTGCATCAAATGTGTGCATCTCCAGGAAAGAGTGGACAGAGATGAGCACTGATCGCAATGGAGGGGAAAAGTTCTCACACTGATTCAATTAGAGTGGTATATGTTGTAATATAGCTTCAAGGGATAACTGAAACTTTTGGACAGTGCCTTTTTTTTCTTTCCCTTTTTCTTTTCTTTGGCTGCTGCCACATGGAGCTCATTTCATATTTCAACTGCAATGTCAGTGAAACAGAAAAACAGTTCTCACATTGTGTTATATCCACTGGTACTGAATCGACAGGCACCCTCCTTCAAGCAGTCTGAGAACACAGCCATGCATGGAATCACAAAATCACAGCGTGGTTTGGGTTGGAAGGGACCTTAAAGCTCATCCAGTTCAAACCCCCTGCCATGGGCAGGGACACCTTCCACTAGACCAGGCTGCTCCAAGCCCCATCCAACCTGGCCTTGAACACTGCCAGGGAT
>JANRGW010029598.1:11931-34988 GCA_024733675.1 Psilopsiagon aymara
TCCTTGGTCAGAGTAAACATTACTGAGCAGCAACTGAAACCATCGGTGTTATCAGTGCTGTTCCCAGGCTGAAAGTCGAAAACACAGCACTGCACCAGCTACTAAGAAGGTGAAAAATGATTGCTACTGCTGAACCCCGAACAAGCAGTCACAGCAGACAGGGTAAAGTCGCCAGAGACATGTCCCCAGGTCCTGCGAGCTCCATTCAGGAAAGTAACAACACACAGCTCTGATGTCCCAGGATGCGTACACAGGGCTGATCTCCTCATCCTGGCCCACTTGGCTTCCAAATCTTGCTCTTCCCCAAACACATTGCTTGAGCATGTGTTCTCTGTGAAGTAATTTGATAGGAGAAAACCCTTCTCAGCACAAGGGAGGCATATCAGAGAAGTGCTGTTGCCCACCTCAGCTGCGATATTTATGGCACGTAGTTCATACACCACAAGATCATGCCAATCCTGCTGCTCCTCTGGCTGAGACTCTACAAAGACCAGAGAAGCAAAAGCTACCCTTTTTTTGAGGGCATCATCTGTCAAGAAGCATTGCTTAGCTGCTAGCCATACTTCATGTTCAAGTCCACTGTTCTTTAATCTGGGAGTTGTGAAGAGGCAGGAGCTGGGCTGGCAATTTTTGGGTGCACATATTGAGTCATACCCCACTCAGGCACCTCCCACAAAACACCTGTGTGTGTCTGGAGTGAAAGGGATGGGGAGCATGTTTCCAAGCCAGCACATGTAGAGCAGCGGTGAAGAGGCAGCAGTGTAGGCTTCAGCACAAAGTGGACCAGGCTACTGAAATATCAGTTTGGTTTTTAGTGCCAAGTATCCTCACTCCTGTTATCAGTCCTCAGCTGGCGAGCTGGCAGCTAGTGTAGGTGTGCCTGCGCTGGTCAGAGTCACTTTCATTTGACTGCGTAGGCACACCTCGTGGCAGTGGTCTCCACTCCTGGCTGGCCCAAGGGCACAGGCAGTAACATACTGCTTCACTATAAGCAGTAACTGTGCCTCCCTACCTTTGTTGAAAGTGCAAACAATGCCATGGAGGATAAAGCATTGTTCACTGCAAACGCCTGAAGAGCTGATTTTTTGTGAGACCTATTCAACAAGCTTTTTGGTTGGGATATGTAAATAGAGTCTCTAAATAACCATCACAACTCTACCCCCACCTTGCCAAGGCAAGTGCTCTTCTCAACTGATTTATCTTTCCAGTGAGAGAGGAGTACTGTTGTTCTGAAGTAGCGTCATAGGAATCAAGCTGAAAGCAAAACCAGGAAAAAATCCTTTAGCAAAACATTTGTAAACCAACAGCACTATTAAATATAAACCAAACTGACAGCCAAAATTCCCCTGCAGCCTTCCCAACCCCAACTTTGAAGACCATGCTGGAGAAGAATTAAAGGATGACTTGAGACAAAAGAGAACACAGCCAAACTAATTCGTTTGATCCAGCTGAAACAAAAATACAGGAGGGAAAGAACTAGCATAAATAGTAATGGTTTTTCAACACTATCAGTTTCAGCATTCCAAGCTGTTGCTAGTGTGACCACTGCGCCTCAAGGTTGTTACCTGTGAAATGAAGCTGTTAACATAGAGCTATACTTTGTAGCTAACACTGTGGCTACGTGTAATTTTATTGAAAGCTTAGTCGTTAAATGCCCCCAAATGCTACGGGTGGGAAACTATAGAGGGAGGCAACAAGTGCTGTAATGAACTGCCAACAACTGCTTGCTGCAAGATCTGCTTAACTGTGTATACTGCTAATAGCCACGCTTTGGCTTCTTTGCTGATAGCCTGCATTCTTGGGATAGGCAAGAAATCCCTGCAGTGTTATTCATGTGAGGAGGCCTGTGTGTGCTTGAGCACATATCTGTGAATGTACACATGTAAATTATATGGACTATCCCTTTTTAATATTTCTGCTTTGGAAACTGCATAAAGACCTCAAAGCTGATGAGTGAGGACCTATCTAGCAGCTCAGGCCAACTGACTGACTCTTCATCTGAATCAGCATGAGAAAGGCAGGGTCTGGGAGGAATGTTTTCTTGCTGGCTATAGCAAGAAGTCTGCTAGGTAGTTTGGGTTGATGGTTGTCAGCCTGTTACAGCTGCTCCTGATGTCTCCATGTTGCTGATCAATGCTTGGTGACAAATGATCCTCAGACAAAACCAGTGTGCAAGCAGTAGCTGGGGTGTGACTCGAAGGCACTACCCACTTGCTGATTTAGTGGTTTGTTCATACTATCTTTTGTGTTGGGGAATTGAGGGTGATCTCCCTGACTGTCCTGCCCTGGTTGCAAAGGATGAATGAGAGGCAGGGTAGGCTATTTTCAGCATATGAGCATAATTTCCAACCCTGGAAAGGGTGTCTTTCATGCCAGGCTCCACCACTGGCTTTCTCTGACCCAAATATCCTCCCACCTGAGGGGTGGTGAACCCGAGGAAGGCAGAACTCCTCTGCAGCCCCAAGGATCAGTCAAGAGTCATGAAGTATTTTAAGCACTCTCCATCCTTTTCCTGTTGCTGCCCCTGCAGCTGCTGTGCCCCATGCTGTTTCTTTGTAACAGAGAGAGAAGGACAGAGGCAGATTTTCTTTTCAGCACTTACTGCTGCTCAGTCTTCATCATCTCCTGTCTGCAGGCAGAGCAGTTGCTCCTGTTCCTCTCTCATCCTTGCTCAGACAGATGCCTTCTACGGTTTAGCATCAATTTCCTAAAAATAAAGAAGGACTTCACTGAACAAGGAAGCACACACTTATTCCTGTTCTCCAACTTACTCTGCCTGTCCACTTCAGGTGAATCCAGTGTATAAGTGCCTTTAATAATTACCTTTACTTAAAGGCTACAAACAGCCTGAGGCATTGATTGACTTGGCCCACATGTATGTGTTGTACCCAGCACTCCGTGCTCTACACTGGTGCCTGATGCACTACCACACCTGAAGAAAAATACCTGACGCAAGAGAAGCTTTAACATAGAAGGAGAAAGATATTTGTATGATAGCACAAGGGAACATCTTGAAATGCACCCCTTGTGTCCTAACCTTAAAAAAAAGCACATTCAAGACTTTACAAGTTGCCATTATTATTATTAAGCTGGCAGCTGGCTTTGCTTAGCACTCTGAAATTATGGCTATGAAACATCATATCAGTGCCAAGCCAAACTCTGTCACTGCTGTTGTACCCATTGTGCCGGAGCCTCCCTCTATTCCCACACAGATATACTCTGAGAGATGCTACCAGTTAAGCAGTTATGGCATAAGAACAGCTAAAATTGCAGCTCAGCGCTTTGTGGTGCTATAACAAATCTTTTCCCCTCCCAAAAGTTCCCCTCCAAAGCTGAAGCTATTAGCACCTTACAGGGAGATCAGGCTCCGCAGAGCAGCACTGTGAGCACAACCAGCCTCCTCACACTGCCATCCAGCCACCTTCCAAACCCATCCTTCTCCACAGTCCAGCTACCTAGAGTCCTGCAACCAGGACAGGCAACCACATGGAATGAATCTGCCTCTCACCTATTTATCCTGGAGCCACGTGGGGGTTAATGCTCCTCTTTCCCAATTGCAGAGTGACCCAGGTGGGGCTAATGAGTGCTTGCCTTGCTTAGCTAATTAGAGGTGCTGAGAGCAGCAGACTGTAGTTCTAGGCATGGGGTGCTTGCAGAGGGAATATAGTTTGTGTGGAGTTGATTTTTAGCTTTTTTTTTTTTTTTTTTTTTTTTTTTTTGTCAGATAAAAACCTCTGGCAGGACTAGCACAGCACAGATGGGAAAGGGCAATGAGATGAAGCTTCACAGCACCCTTCTTTGTCCCCCCCTTTTCTAATCTGCACTATTCTGGGGTTTGAGGAGGAGTTGGGAGCAAAAGATTAGGGAGGCTGGACCATTTGTTTCCCTTCAAAGATAGATTTTGAGTATCTGATCTGAATTAGTGTAGTCCTTTGGAGCCCTATATAAGTTTCCCTACTTTCACAACTCACTCCTCTTATGTTACCTATCACCTCAGCAGGGGTGAGCAGAGCGTGCCCTGGTGTCACCTATGGCCTGGCTAATGGTGGCCCTAGCTGAAACCTGTCTCTGCCCAGAAGCACTTTGCATGGAACACTTATGGACCCCGAGTACTCTGCAGCCTGGTCAGAGAGGACTTCACCCACTCCCTCTGCCTACGATGCAGCATTCCCACCAGTGAGGTTGCTCAAGGACTCTGAAGAAGTCCCTCCTCTCAGAAATGGTGAGAGAAACTGAGGAAGCCCCAGTATGGCTACTGGGCTCAGCAGCCCTGCCCTGGCCCCTCGCATTTGCACACCATAGATGTTTCGCCACTGGGGTGCAAGGCCCTGGACAGACAGAGTGCACTGAAGGCCATGGCTGCTGCCTGCTGTTCCCACCCATGCACTGTGTGGCAGCCCTGCAACCCCACTGGGGACTGAGGTCAGGCTTTGCAGGGCTGAGACTGCCACTTGCCTTCTCAAGCTCCTGTGCCTGGCCTGGGCTTGCCCTGCCCCTGACAGTACTGGGGCAGAGAGACAGGGCCAGGGAGAAAACCACTGTTGGGATGTCTGAGCACTGATGGTGCCCTTTTGAGCTGAAAACCTCTTGGCCAGGAAGGTTTGGGGTGTGGGACCCCATGTTAAGGGTCAATGCTTGCCCCATGCAGCTCAGCTTTGCTTGGCAGGGAGGTCGCAGCCAGAGTGGCTGAACACTGCTTCTAGCCATCCCATGTGTGGCAATGGGCTGGCCAGCGCGTGACAGCTCAAAGGGATCTGGTTTTTATTACAACATCACCTCTATCACAGCGCACTCAAAGAAGGCCCTTAGCTGCTGCTGAGCCTGTCCCGTGTTCACAGGCTAAATCTCAAAGAGGTGAACTCTCTTTTCCTTGCCTGCTCAGCTCTTTACATACAAATAGGAATTTAAAAACAGCTGCTAAAAGATGCTTATTTTTCCTCTTGCTCTTGCAAGCTGCATTTCCATTGCCTCTTTCTAGCTGTTATTTAGTTCCCTTCATGTTGTTTTCCCCTGGCTTTCCCTTTGTTTCTTTCCTAGAGAGCAGCACATTATTATGGCTGGTCTTTCTCTAGAGCTCTCCTAGCTGAGGTCATTACTTAGCTTGCAAGATCCAGTGAGGCTGCTGTTTGTATGGCTGTGAGACCTATGAAAAAGCAGCTAATCAATTCAGAAAATCATCTGGGTGGTAACCCCACTGTCAGCTTATTTTCTTCCCTTCCACTTAGACATCAAACTGGCTGAAGAGGGCTCTGGGGAATGAGGCAGGCGATGAGAGCTGCTCCTCTGCAGACATATCTGTGTCTTTCATCAGCAGGGCTCAGGGAATACCTCTAACTGGAGAAAGGAAAATCTCTTTGGAGCTGAGAGGCTTGCGGACTCCATCCTCTTGCTCTGAAGAGAGCCTACCCAGTGGGGAAATGATTGCTTGAAAAGTGGCTAATGCACTAACATTGTTTGGCAGAAACTGTCACATTACAGAGAGAACCGGGGGAGGACAGGGACAAAACACAGCAAGGAGGATGGTGTTAGGATAGACTCATGTCAGTGACCAGACCCTAGTTGCTAAAATAGCTCATGATGGTTAAGTGGAGCAGCAATTGGCAATAGCACATGCAAATGGTCTTCTGGTGAATGAACTTACTAATTGTTGCACTTTGCTTTCACTCATTCTTTCTGTGGTTTGTGTCTTTGGGGATGACACCAGAACAGTGCACAGTCAGAGCAGCAAAGCCTTTACCACCACCGATTGTAGTAATTGGAAGTACAGATGCATGGTGCCTTGTACACTGGGACTCAGTGGTGTCACAGCTCATTCAGAGGACATAAGTCACATCTGAAAGGCGTTCGCTGGCAGACCAGCTAGCCCTCTGAAGGCCGGGGATGGCTGCGCGTGCGTGGGTCCTATCCGTGGATTTGGCCAGCAGTCTGGAAAATGTGAAGGTTAGGAAAGGCTGAGCTTTATTTGTTTTTCACAGATCTGGGTAATGAATTTTTCATTCTAAAGCATTGTTCTAGCTTTAAAAGCGAGTCTGAGCACTGGCATCATGGGGTTCCACATCTGTCTCTCAGTTGCTCTGGACCACGTTGGGGCAATAAACTAAACAAGGAAATTTTTATGTTTTGCAACCCTGCAAACTGAAGAGGAGTCCTGAGGCTTTAGTGGAGTTTGCTCTTCGTATGCCTTTATCTAAATGGCAGGTTTTGCTCACTAACCCTTTCTATTAATGTTCTATGCTGGCATTACTTTTGCAAGGAGACCAGGCAAAACCAAGTTGCAGGAAGGGGAAAAGCATCAGTTTTGTCACTAGACGGAGTACTTTTAATTGTGAATGCAAATGGGAAGCAGAACCCCACAGTAAAACAAAGGCATTTTCCTCCCCAGTCAGGGTTGAGTCAAAGTCTTTTTCTTCCTCCTCATTTGTGGTTGCAGCTTGATAAAACTCCATAAAAGAATGAGCAGCTTGGAAAGATTCACTGGGAGCTTATCTCCCTGTTTCACCCTGTGAAATACAGAGATATTCAATTGCACTGGAAACAATATCAGCACAGCTAAAGGCAATATCTTTTCATGCTGCTCACATCTTACCTGTGGAATTTGCTTCTGCTGTGTGGGCTGGAGCCCAGGGGTCCTAGCAGGATTCAGATAAGGGTTCAGCAGATCCCAAGCAGTGTTCCAGACAATACCAAAAGCTATAATTAAAGTAACAAAAGTTTCTAGTGATGTAAGCCCTGCTTACCAAAGCTGAATTCAGCCTTGGCCTGTGGAATCTGGGAAGTGTTTCATCAGTCAGGACGTCTTCCTGCTCCTTCCTACTAGAAGTTTCGTGCTCCTTCCCATGTTGCTGACCCCCGACAAAACCAGAGTGCTAGAAGAGAGAAGTTAGTGTGGTCCAACACAAACCAGTTCCTCTATTTCTACTTAGACTGCTGGGCGCTGAATATGCCCACTGTAATCCTGACCAGTCCAGAGTGCATCCCAAGGTTAGAGGGATGCTCAGGCCTAATGCCTCCAGGAAGGGCTTCTGCTGGGGGCTTGTAAAAAGGTGCAAAAAATCCTTTGCCTTAAACAAATGTCATGGGGCAATGAGTTCCACAGCTTAACTACCTGTAAACAAGAAAGCTTCCTTTTTATCAGTTGTCTTTCTCTACCACCTGCTCAGGTGGGATGCAAACAAGCAAACTTTCTCCTTCCTTTCAGTGAAAACAACTTCTCCCACGGGTTGGTTTGGCTGTGCTGCAGCACTGGTGTTTCCAAAGAGAAAGTTCCTAAATGTTTCCTCTCTAAAAGTGCTTTACCTGTTTCAAGCATCCCTGAAGAGTGCCCACACCTTGCCAGCAATATGTGTTACCAGCTGCACTCACTGAAGGGCTGCTGGCAGCCAGAGTAGACGAACATCCTCAAAACCATACATAGACTGAGGCATCCTGTTTGTTACAGTGCCTTCCTCCTGCCTGTTGCTGCCTGCCCTGCCTGGCTGTGTGGGGAAGAGGCACACATGGAGCTGACTTGCCCGCCCTGTTTCAGCTGGGCATATTTAGTTTCCTCTCAGGGTGCCCACTCATTTCCCTGCTGCTGCATAGTGCTTGATGAGCCCCACTGCTGATGGGGGCCCAGAGCCCTGTGGGAGAAGGGTGCAGCTGAAGGGGCAAAGCTGTGAGCTTCCCTGGGGTGGCTGCACAGAGGATATGGATGGGGATATTGGAGGTGGGTAGCAGGTGGCGTGGTGCTGAGCTGCTCAGCTGTTGTGTGGCTGGAGAGAGACGGACGCAGCTGAGTGAGGGAAGGAAAGAGCTCAAGGTCTAGCAGTCTTTCTGCTTTGCAGGTCTGGAGCCAGCACATAAGCAGAATCCAGCTGGGATGCAGGGCCCTTGGTGCTTATGATCCCGCTGGGGGCTGTGCCATGAAGCACCCTCAGAGGGGTGCAATGAGCATGCACAGGGTCTGTGACAGCCTCACCCAGAGGCTCATGCTGTTTTGTGCCTGGGTGAGTACCCTGGCACAGCCCCTGCTGCATGCCAGCAGGGGCCTTGGCAGCAGTCTCCGGGGCATACATTTATAGCTGCTCATGCAAATAACCTGCAAGTGTCCCCCAGAGTGGGACAGCTGGTCCCCGGCAGCGTTTTTGGGAGCATTCTTTATGTGCCCATGTAAGTACCCTGGCAATCTCTTTTGGGGCTCGCCAGCAGGGGCCCTGGCAGAGGCCAGGAGGCAGCGTCTCACTGGCTGAAGCCATGCCAGCAGAAGCTTTCCAACAGCAAAGCTTTCTTCTGCCCCAAACAAAGAGCCAATGTGGCTAGTGTTATTGATCTGTTTCATGCCTTGCTGCTTTTAACGTGGCAGGAAAAGACCGAGAGGAGCTTTAATTCATCAAAATGGCTTTAGACAAGGTAAATACAATAAAAAGTGGCATTTATCAATGAGTTAAGTTTTAATTATAGTGTCATTTCAACAGGCTGGACACACCTCACCTCCTCAGCACAGCCAGTGGTGAGCTTTTTAAGGTGTGCTTCCTTGAGCTTCAGTGATTGATTTCCATTGTAGACCCAGGAGCTGACAGCCTGCTGAAGAGCTTGACTGCCTCAGCAAATTCTCCTTGGCACCAGGCCCCATCCTGGCAATCACAGCTTTACATCGGCATGGCATTGGCAATGCACACTGGGCTGGGGTGGTGGCAGGAGGAGGTGGGCCAGTGGTTTCAGAGACAGTAATATATACACAGACTAAATGTGGTTGTTGGATCTTCCTTCTTCACACTCATGGAGGTGGTTCCTTCCAGGGACCTCAGCCTGGCTGTGTCCTGGTGCCCACGGCACAGCCCTCTGTATGTTTTATGAAGCCTGATTTCTTGTATTGCAGCAGGACCTTGCTGGGGCAGGAGCTGAATGCAAAGCCTAGAGCAAAATCTTTGAAGCTAGCACACTGCCGTACTGTGATACATCTTCATGGCGGTCTAGAAAGGGTGCTGGTGGCTGCTAGCCCCCTCTTCTGCTCAAGGACTGGTGAGGTTGGCATGAATGCTGAATGTTTCGTCTTTCCCGTTGTCTCTCAGAGGCAGGTTTTGAACACCTGAGACAGATGCAGACTGGATCTAGTTCAGGCCCAACTCACAATGGGATGAATAAACAGAAACTATCAGAATCACTGGAGTCAGTTAGGAGTTCAGCTTGGCTTATAGTTCTCCCTCACCAGAGTGAAATTGCAAATACTGCTGTAGCATAAGAAGGTGTGTGTATGCATGTATTGACCCTGAGACACTGCACCACTTTCTTCCCCCAGCACTGTTCCAAATCTTTGCTAAAATACTGTTACTTTTACATGGTTGGCATTTTCTCTACTTGCTCCCTTTTATTTACAGCAACTTTCCACACTGATCATTTCCTGCAGAAGGGATGCTCTGCTGCAGAAAGGCTGACAGACCACTGTATGGTTATAATGCTACAAACTATTCTCCCTCTACTGCCCTGGGCCTTCCCCAAAAGCTGGGGAATTGACATTAGTGATACCTAGCTTTTTTGTCTGCAAAGGGTGCCTTACGCAGATGGGCAGGGAAACTAGAGCTCAGAATGGCAGACAACCCACCATGGTGGAAAAGAAATGGCAGCCAGCCTTAAATGGCAGTTGCTGTCAGACCAAAGGCAAGAGGGTAAAAAAGTCAGAGGCAAGACTCGGTGAAACCACAGTACACAAGTACTACTGTATGTTTGCCTCAGGTGGTATTATGGCAAGGTTTGGTGGTGTTCAAGGAAGCAGAACTTACTCTTGTATAAACACCAATTATAGCAAAGGCTTGTCGCAACCAGGCAGAGAGTCTGGAACACGGATGAGGGGTTTCTGGTAAGAATCTTTTACTTTAAAATGCCTACTGCTGTTACCTTGGGCATTTGTGAAGGTGTGGTGCTTGTGTCTGGAGATTGGCAGCAGATTATATTCATCCTTGGCATCTAAATCCTGCTTGAGAAGATTTACACAGCATGGTAGCTAGTGTCAGGGCACTGAGCATGTCCCCTGGGGGTTTGGCTCCTGGGCTCAGGGCTGGCTTAGGTAATCACTCAGGTGTCTGATGTTTAAGAGAGCTCTCTAAAAAAGCTCTGTTAAAGAGCCTCAGTGAGGACCTGTCTTGCTCACTTGTCAGCTGAGGCTCTTGCACTTGGTCCCCAGCTGTGCTGCAGCCATGCTTGTGCCATGTACTTTGTTTATGTGGACTTCAGTCCCTCACTTGACCTCCGATCTGTCTCCTCATGATGGACTTGCCCAGCCTCTTGGCTGACGCTGGTTACCATCACTAGACCTGCTCTGCTCTTCTTGCTTGGGTATTAGGGGACTGTGCCTTTGCCAGTGTGGCCACTGCCCTGTGCCTGCCTTGCTGTCACCCTGAGCTCCAGGCTCACCTTTTCCCATGGAGCAGCCAGCCCTTGCTGCTTCCTTGCAGCTGACATGCTGATTGATGCCTATATCTCTGATGTTTCTTTTGATTTTGCCCTGACTGTCACCAAGAGAGTGAAAATACAGTGGGAAATAGAGTTGTCTGTCTGCAGAGGACATATCGATCAGGCAGGATATAAAGGAAGCAGCTCTCACATATTATAATGCAAAGCAGTGATGGGCAGCATTCCTGCACGTATTTGCACACTTGATGTGTGCTAGAGCCATGAGGGCTGTCTCTCAAAGTGAACAAGGCCATGGGAATGAGGAGTTTTAGGCAGATGGTTATAATGGCTCCCCAGGGATCTTAACATGCCACTCTGGGGGGGGGGGGGGTATGCTAGGTGCAGAGTGGGATCCTTGGTTAAGCTTGAGGGGTTGGTCCCTGCAGCCTTGCTTCCTCCCACAGCCGATGATTCAGGTTACACCACAGATCTAGAGGCACATTCCCCAATCTGTGTTTTATGGTGTATTACTCACACAAAAGCCATTCTCAGAGCTGACTGTGAGGTTCAAGAGCCAAAGCTTGTTCAGTGTCATTGGAAGTGAACAAGGTGGGCTTGAGCTACCTGTTCCTAGGATGGGCTGAAAAGTGGCTGTATTCCCACAGCTTTCAAAAGACAAGCTTGGTTTTAAGATCCTACAAGGCCATATCCTTGAAGCCTCTTTTGTGCCTCACTTCGTGAGGCCAGTGATTACACTGCAGCTTGTTGCTGAAAGGCTTGTAAAAGTGATACTGTGTGCTTCATACCTTTCTTGTCACCCAGGTTGGAGTGGGTGAATTGAGGACTTCTCTGCCTGCTGTAGCGCTCTGGTGCTTTAGTGAAAGAGCACCTCTTGAGGCAACGCAGTGATGTAGGTGAGGGTAAGATTGCACTTATCACTACCTGCAGGACATGCTGCGGGGTGCCAAGGGACAAGAGGCAAAGTATTACGGGCTGGGCTGAAATGCCTCTGAAGAACAGGATGAACAAGTCTAGGCATGTCAGAAACGCCCAGAGCTTTCTCTGTAATGACTCCAAGTGCCTGGGCTCCGCTGTTGGGTGTGTGCCTGGGGCAGGTGACTGTTGTTGTGATGAGCACCCTTCACCTTGCTTTAAGCTCTGTTGCTCAGGTGCTGCTAGAGTTGATAGCAGTATAAATCCCCATAGAGCACAACCCTGCCTAAGAAGCTGGGTAATGCTTAGGGGGAATGATGTTTTGCTGGCAGTACTGCTAGTGCTGCCTGGCTTGAAGCCAGCATCTGCATTTGCAGTGATGGTATATGGAGGTACCTGTAAGGGGAACGAGGCAGAAGCCTTGTTTTGACATCTCAAGGCTTTAATAAAGTTTGGAGGTTTGCCTAAGCAGGATGAAGCTTGGCTACAAGACAGACACTTTTAACTCAAATGCTCCTCTCTGCCATTAATTTTGTAGCATAAATCTGTTCTAAATACCGTCTTGCTTGCCTCATGCACAGGAGGAAATGAAACTGTACACAGGGGGTGACTTCCGAGCAGCTGAAGGTTGGGTGTAGCTGCTGGTGTGCGCTTCAGTCTTTGCTAGCCTCTCTCCCAAAGCATTTCTGGGGCATTAAGGTATATGATAGAGCCATAGTTTTGAGATTCAGTGTAGTATACATGTTTTTTTGGTGGGACTTCTATAAGACTGTAGGGGAGGAGAGAGAGAGAAAACCATGGTCCTGTGCCACTGCAAGGCCTTGTGCTTCTTACAGATCAGGCTTGAAGTGGAGCAACCTGGGTGACATAGACGGAGAGAAATGGAGAGCCAGCTAGCTGAGATGGCTGATGTGAAGGCAAAAGGTGTCCTGACAGAGATTATGGGGATGCTCACAGCTGCAGAGTGACAAAGGATGAGTTCAGATCCTCTGTATCAAGGTGTGGTAGACTCCCAGGGCAGAGGCAGAGGGATTATGGAAGAGACTTCGTTTGCTTTAGGTTCTAGTTGGGGAAGTCAGGTGGATGGAGTAGCAGGTGGGAGTGTGGGGGGATGTTTATATGCAATATAGCTTTTAGGAACAGGAATTTTGCCCTTCTTGTTGCACCAGAGCCAACCCCCTCAAGACCATGGTGATCCATGGGAGCCACTGAAGCCTGGTGATAGATGGACACAACAGGTCAGGCAGGAAACCCGGTGCAACTAGCAGAAAGCAAGAAAACACTTTCCAGTGTGGCACCGGGCTTCTTTGGTCCCTCAAGTCATTCCCTAGAGAGTGAGTCAAATACACTTGCTAATCCAGGGTGTTTCAGTTGCCTAGTTTGCTCTCATTTTTACCCCTAGTAGGTAGGAGAGGGAGAGAACACAAGAATACAAACAATAGACTGAAGGCTTTGCTAATATTCTCTGGGAACCTTTGCACAGAAACCTCGGAGGCAGCTTGAGACTTGCTCTGGATGGCACCAAGTCTCTTTTCCAAATACCTAGGGCTCTCAGCTCCTGCTCTGGGAGCTCTTGGCAGCCTGCTGTTTGCTCCCAAAGCAACTGGGTGCTAATACACATCATCTTCCTTTGTTTTGTCCTTTGTCTCAGCCCTCTGCTATGGAGTGACAGCAGTAGAGAACAACCGTAGCGTGGGGAGGATTTTGAAGGAAATGATGCAGTTTGACTTATTTATTTTAGGTGTTGGAACTAGATGATCCTAAGGTCTTCTCTAACCCTAGCTATTGTATTCTATGATCGATTTGCATGCTCAGCTTAGCAGTAGCACAGCGACAGCCTGTGTGTGCCTCCAGCTCTACTGTGGTTAGAGGGTGGGAGCTGATGAAGGAGTTGGGCTCTCCTGTTGGGAGCTATGAACCCTGCTTTTGCGAGCAAGATGGATTTGAATTTTTGTAGGTGTGCTAGGAATAGCCCAAAGCACCTCATCTTAGTCTCTGGTCAGAGGAATTCATGGCTATTACATCTGAGAGCCAGGCGATGATTACAAATCAATGACTCTGCTCCTGGAGTGATTCATCATTAACCTATGAATTTAGTTCTTTCTGTGGCTCTTCCTGTCACCAGCTCCAGGTCTTGTAGCATCTCAAATGTCTTATTAATTTTAAATCCTCAGATTGCCATGGGTGTGCTGAGGAGGAGTGGAAGGACAGATGCAGGAAGGCATGGTTGGGCAGCTAAGGCAAGGGAGGGTTTCTGAAGGGGAATGGAGCACCTTGAGAGTGAGCAGAGCTTGGCTGTAGGCTGGGGAGCAATGCTGCCAGAATGATCCATGGCAGACCAGCATCCTCTCTTGCTTCAGAGCTCCCACTGACCTCCCTGCTTGGCTGGTAAATGGCACAGTTATTTTGCCTGTCTGGGCACAAAATGTGTATGTGTGTGTAAAATACCAACCTGTGCCCAGTCAGAGCAAAGCAAAGGTTATTTAGCAGGCCAGGAGTTTTTAATCATTCCGAACATCCTGGGCCAGTCTACTCTTAATAATAATTTATAGCACTTTTACACCTTCTAGGCATTCCATAGGCATTAACTGGGGGGCCAAGACCACTTTGGAGGAGGGACTGGCACTGTGATCTCCCCCAGGCCTAGCACAGAGGTTCAAGGAGCAAGCTTTCCATAGCTTGCCCTCATTCACTGCTGTGGATGTCTTCCAGCCCCTTGTCCCACCTCACAGTTCTCCTCTCAAAACTAGAGTATGTGTTTTACACACACTTGCTTTAAAACTGCAGCCATCTAGTTGATGGCCCAAGGAGCTTAGCTATTTCACCAGCAGGTACCATAAATAATCACCACTGTCAAGCAAGGCAGCTAGGCAGGGAATTGATCCCATTTCACAAATGATGCAGCTGGCATAGAAAGGATAGCTAACTGGTGATGCTGAGAATGCACTTCCCAGCTCTCACCTTCTCTTCCTGGGCTCACAGTGGCATTTCCAGAGCATGACTTATACTTCAGCTTGTTCAAAGAGGCTAAGAAGCTAAAAACCACCCTAACCTTCTGCATTATAAGCAGTCTTCCTTGCTTTGCATTTGGCTTACTCAAAATGGGTTGACCACATAAGAAAGTCAGCAGGGTCTGCACCACCCCTAGGTCTATCCTCTGCTGAATTTGTCATTACTGTAACTTTTGCTATCATCTACACACGCTGCAGTGTTTTAACCTGGGACTGGGTGGCACACAGCAAGCTGATCCTCCATGCAGATGCTGCAGCAGAAAGATTGACTTTGCAGGACACTTGAAAGCACCATGTGAGATGCCAAGTTGAAAGATGAAGTGAAAAACACGTGGCCACAAGCCCACTGCTGCTGCTACCCCTGCAGTCCTTCCTCTTTCCTGCACTCTTACTGTTGGGGACTGTGTCCATGCTCCCCTTTGCACTGCTGCTGCAAGAGACTGAATTGTGGGAGCAAACACCCAACTGCGGTGGCAGCAGCAGGGAAGATGCAGGAGGGAGAGCTGGGGAAGTGTGCTGGAGGTGATGGTAGCTGCTGCCTCCAAGAAGTCTGAAAGGTTTGAAAACAACTGGCTCGCATACGGAATTGAAACTGAACCAAGGGGAATTCACCGAGAGAACTACACAGTGGCCACCATGCATCTGATGTGCAGCTGCGCATAAAGAAAGGGTGTGCATTTAACTTCTATAGACATAACCATTACAGCTTTAAAACAGGGCTTTTGAATGCTGCTAGGTACAGGGCAGCAGCCAAGAGGTCAGCATGGGCTAGAAACTACCCAAGGAACCAGGGAATCTCTGGGGAATTTGATGGAACAGGGCATAACCAGTGCCCCCGTCAGCCCTCACTAAACAGCAAGTGGAACTGGAGCCAGGGAGTTTAAGATTATTTCTGGAGCCAGACAAGACCAGGCAGAAACTGCAATGGTTGTTTTGTGGATGGACACATAGAGCTATTACACAACCTCCAGGCAGGCTACCCACTTCTCAGCAACAATTCAAACTAACTGGAAGATGCATCAGAGTGGAAATAATTCCGACAACATTTCTTCTGGGTCCTTTATATAAAGCAAGTCTTCCTATAGCATGCCCTAGTTCCCAGGGAGCTCAGAAACCTGAGTTGTGAATGCCTGTGGGCACTAGAGGAACCCATGTCCTCCCACAGATGGGGCTCCTGGCTGGTGGCAACTGTACCCTGGCTTGGGTTGTCCTGGTTCTCCCTCCTTCCACCCTCCACATCCTGACAGATCTGGCCTAAAAGCAGCTGTGGTCTTATTTCACCAGTGCTGGCCCCTCATGATTTTTGTTTTCAGAACCTGGACCACGTTTTGATAGTGAGCAAAGCATCTGAAACACCTTCTCACTTCCTAGCACAATTCTTGTAGCATCTGTACAGTGCTCTCCTGACAATGGCTGTGATTGCTTACATGGAGAAGTCCCACTACAGATGTGGTTTTGCACTGGACTTTTTTTGTTTTTCAAACTCAATTTGACAAGATGAACCAGTGCTGCAAATCTCAGAGGCCCTCTGATAGCCATTTCCAAGATCCCTGCCTGGCTGTGAGCTGCTATTTGAGGTCCTCCACACAGCATTTTGCACCTTCTTAATGCTCCTCCCTTGGAACTTGTCTCTAGCACACAGTTGCTCACTGCAGAGATGGTTTTCTAACTGCCCAGCCTGAATTTGGTTTTATGGTCCTAACAAAAGGCTTTGCTACTCTGAGTTAATTAGAGCAATTCTCTTCTCTCATTTATATTGTTCTCTTGAAGATACTTGTTGGTGGAACACTTGTCCCTACTGAACCATCCCTTTTCCACTCCATGTGCTTCCCCACACAATCTCTCCTTGCACTTTCCATCCTCAGATCGTTTTCACCAACTAATAGCTGCTGCAGAGCATAGCTGGGTGAATCATTCCACTCCTCTGAGCTCTTTTTGGGAACAGCATCATCTTGAAGCTGAAGAAAACACCCATCCTGCTGAGGAGCTGGAAAGGGGCCGCAGCCACTCACCAGACACACTGCCCTGGTTGGGGCTTGAAAAGCTTTGGGGAAACCCTGACTGATCCCTGCATGGATGCTGGGACTGATCTTGGTGGCAGCAGAGAGACCAGGAGAGGAGGAAAAGCTGGCAGGTGTCCATCTGGGAAATTCAGGGGGCCTGCCCAACCCACTTCCAATCTGTTGTGGTGGTGCAGCTAATGAAATTAATCTTATTATTGACCAAATTCTACTTTCTCTGCCTCAAAACCAATCTTTGTGTCTGTTGTGGGTTGTTTCCAATAGCTCTCAGCTTACAAGTCCCTTCCTTTTTTTATTTAAAAAATTAAAATCGTTAAAATTTTGATTAAACCAAATGGACTTTGTTCTCCACTGGAAGCTGTTTATGGAACATCTGTTTTAGATAACTTTAAAACTCAGCCCATTCAACTGTGCAAAATAAAGCAGCAAAATTGCAATATTTGTTATGATTTTAAAAAAATAAATCAGTTTGTATCCCCTTCCACCTGATTTACTCTCCAGGTAAGAAGCTTAACCCTGCATGCCAACTGCAGTGGGTTAAATTGACTTCTGCCTGGTTTGCGCAGCTGGCAAAGTCTGGGCAAAGTCATTTAAAACTACTTTGACAAATTCCTGTTGTCTCAGATGAAAGCACATTAGCAAGTAGAGCTTGCAATGTTGTTGGCATTAAAAGCATGGATCTGATTAGATACCCAAGCTCATGTGTATCCCTGGGACAGCCTGAGCAGGGCTTAAGAGTTTCCCCATACTGGAAACACGCCCCTAAGTGTTTCTTCCAAGACGTTGGAAAGCTGCATCTACATATCACAGTATGAGAGGGGGCTGTGCAGACAAGCCCCTGCTCACCTCACTGGCAGTCAATTACGGGTTAAAGAGTGCACCTCTATTCTGTGTGGAGCTGGAGGGGCTCCCACAGGTGACCACACGGCTTTGGCTCCCCACTTCCAGCCCAGCTCCCTACAGCTGTCTGCCTGTGTCCTGCTTTCTAATAACCTCCCCTGCCTCCTCCTCCTCTTTATATATTCATGAAGCAGTAGGGACAGGATAAATAAAAGCTGAGCAAGCCCGAGCAGCAGTACAGGAAGAGGAACTGCTTGCTCTGGTGGGTGCCTCGCTCTGCACCGCTGGGACGGATTCTGACTCTTTATCTCTGCTGGGACAGAGCCGGCTTGTGAGAGAGATCACTGTTCCCTGCTCTCTGGGGTGTCAGCTGGATGAGCTCTGCATCCGAGGAGGAGGAGGAGAAAAGTTAAAAGTAAGTGAGTCAGTCTCACCAGGGATAAGACAGTGCCTTATAGGATGTTTCTTTAAGTTCAGAGCCATGTCTGATGCGGGGCTGCATCTGCCCTGCTGTGTTCCCAGCAGATTGCTCCCCCAGCATGCCTTGTCTCCTGGGACCCCCTGATGGGGTTGAGGGCAATCTGGTGGACCCACAGGTGGAGGAGAGGCTGGAAGCAGAAGACACATGTGCAAGCAGGGACTTACTGTGTAATTCACAGGGGACCGTTTCAAAATGTTGAAACTTTCTCCAGCCTGCTTCAATCTGGAGAGACTGGTGTAGAGGGTCACTAAAGCCTGGTGTTAAAGGATTATATTGCAGCTGTGCTTTTTTTGGGAAGGGCAGAGTTCTCAGAGTTCACATGTGCCTGCCTCCTTGCAGTCTCTTACTACTCCCATGGTCTCCCTTCTTTCTTCTGGGATTGCAAGGAAGGGTTGCACCCCTGTCACAGCAGAGGAAGCTCTGGGGTCTTCTCCCAGTAAATTTGCCCCTGTGATAGCTGAAATATACTATAAAGGTGCAATAAGGTCTTCTCTTGACTGTAGGGGATGAGGATCTGATTAGCCTAAGCAAAAGCTAGAAGCATCTCAAGTGCTATGACTCCTTGCTTCCCTCATTGGTACGCTAGCAGCACAGCCAGTACCGTGTCACCAGCAGCTCTTATTCTGAGGGGACTCTATCCCAGCTTGAAAGTCATAGACCTGACCTCACCAAACCCTGCACCAGGGCTAGGCTTTCACCATAGGTCATGCATGACATGCATGGCATGCTGCCAGCCTGACAGAGGGAGCATTATCCCCTCTCCAACCTGCCCACACTCTTGCTATGCACAATCAGCATCATGGGGAGTAGGCTAATGCACAGCCCTAAATACAGAGGACATTGGTACCTCATGCTCCCCCCAGCACTGGACATCCATTTACCCACTATTTTTGCAGGATGGACCCATGGGTAATTGCTAAGGTGTCACATTTGAACCTCCACTAATGCTCCATCTTCTCCCCACCTAGGCAAAGCTCCAGGATGAAGCATCCACCTGCTCAAGCCATAAGGCTGGCGTACCTTCTCCTGAATTTTGTTTCCCTTTGCCTTCCCATCCCACTCTGGAAGGACCGTGACTCCCTAATGCAGGAGGAGAAAGCTCATCAGACAGGCGGCAATTTGGTGCTGAGTAGGCAGGAACAGCAGCTCAGTACAAAGCTTGTAAACCTCAAGAAGAAGGAGGTTGCAACAGCCATAGCTACGGGACAGTTTCCTCCAAGCATGCACTTCTTTCGGGCAAAAGGCCACATTGAGCAGAGCACGGTGTTCAGCATCTTAAAGCGCATGCCAAAAGGTAGGCTTGGACCAAGGTTTGTTTGCCTTACTCATCCCCCTCTTGCCTTTTGCTTTCTACAGCAGAGCTGGGACAAAGAATGAGATGTGGCAGGCAAGTTTCTGAGAGCTGTAAACTGCACTCACTCCAGTCCAGGAAGAGCCCTGCCTCGAAGCTTGGTGACAGGACACAGGGAGAAAGGAAGAGGGGGATGAATTGGATGCATACACGTTTCCAGCAATTGTAGCATTTGGTATAACTTACAATATGGATCCTCCAACCTTTGAAGCATGGAGAAAGGGCAGAGGAAGCAAAGACAACAAGACATCACAAACACCCATATTTGCTCAGCATGCTCTAGCCAGGGCCTTTCCTTTTTTCACAGACTCATACTACAGACATGCTACCAAGCTAGTCTTAGCTAAAAATGCTGTGTCCCCAGTAAGTCTTTCTGCAGCTGGTTCTGGAAGCCTGCTGGAAAGTCTAGGGGCGTCAGAGGAGGAAGGTGCTACATCCAATACTGCAAGCTTCTTTATTTTTTAAATGCAAGTGAAAGCCTGTATTGATTATGATACAAAAACTACCATATTATCTCACTTTATCTTTCTTAATCAGGCTCTGATCTGTGCACTTAGAGGAGATCTCTGCTTACAAGGGCAGGCATTTTTCCTTTTGTCTTTAGTGATGTCATTTGGCTTACTCAAAATGGGTTGACCACACAGGAAACAGCTGGGTCTGCACCACCCCTAGGTCATTTCTCCCCTGTTGTGCAGCAAGCTTTGTGCTGATGGGCTGTCATGCCCTGTACCAAGAAGGTTTCTGTACTCCGCATCACAGAGTTTTGAAAGCATTTGGACCATTTTAGGTTAGATAGAGGTTATGACATTGTCCAATACCATCATTGCACCATCCTGTGAATTCTCCAACAAGCAGCTGGAGCACAGCAGCATCCGAAAGCCCAGTAGTCCAGGTTGCAATGGAAAAGGGGAGAGGATATTTTTAGCCATAGTGAAATAGAAAACAGCTAGGCTGGGTAGCCGGAAGCCTAATATCTCCTTGTCCCTGAGCTGCTGGCAGGCCAGCAGAGAGGCAGGGGGTCGAGGTGATCACAGGAAGAAAGCCTTGATTCTAGTTTCTCCCTCTGCATCTCTAGTTCAGCAAGGCAGAATCCAAACAAGGTGCCTTTTTTAACTAAAGATATGAGACAGTTGCACTGAACACTCTCAATACTCCCATGAGTCCATACAGTACGCCCACCCTTCCATGTGATCCCTTTTTGACCCAGAGCCCCATGGCCTTGCCCATGTGGCTGCCTGGAAACAGGTTGGTAACCTGCTTTGGAAGATTTGGGAATCAGTTTCTCCACAGGAGCATTTTTCACTTGCAAGGGGAACATGGATAAGAACCATTTTTCTCACTTTGCAGCTTCTCCCTCTCACAGCCTCTGGTGTGGGATGAGGATCCCTGGTTTGCAACATCCTAATCCCTAATCTGTTTCCACAAATGATTGGTATATCATAACTGAACTGAACAGTAAAGAATTGAAAAGTACTCCCCCCTTCACCTCCAACAGGGATTCTTTGAAACCAAGGAGGAATCAAACAAAAAAATTAACACTTTAAAATCCAGAAGTTAAAATGAGTTATTGGAATTTTTGCAAGAGCCATAAGTTTTTAGAGACAAGATTGAGAAGGACCTGTTTTAGAGGCCTCGGTCTTGGTCAGAGGCCCTGGAATTACTGTTGTTTCAAACACCATTGTAATTTGTGCTGCTGCTCACATAGGCAAGAGGGTGGCATTGCCAGCAAGAGGAGGGTCAGATCTAGGCAGCTGTGGCATGCCCATTCTGTCACACTAGCTCTGTTGAGAGCAGCAAACCACAGCATCTTAACAGTCAGGCCCTCTGTAGTGAGGGATTCTAGGCCATATAGGCTATATCAGATCAGTCCACTGCAAGTTATAGTCTTGAAGTTTGTCTAACGTCACATACACACCAGTCTTTTGTCTTCTTGCTACTCATGTTTTCCCTTTACCCCTAAGGGCATCGAAGCAATTTTGATTATGAGCTCTCCCTATGACTAATAAAATATGTATCTGTAAGACTTCAGCTCTCACAGTATCTTCCCTTTACGAAGGTGAAGCTCAGTTCAAGCACCAGAAATGTAAGAAGTCTCTGCAAAAAGGAGAGATTTTAGCTAAATGAAAGGGTAGGCTGAGGAAGGTGAGCATGCAGAGGGTGCCAGGAAGACTAGCAGTTGCCAACATACTGCACAATAAGAGAGCGTCCCAGAGGCCTTTTATGCTGGCCAGCAGCAGATGTACATTGTGAGTGAGCATGCTTTTGATAAAGCATAAAAGTAGATGGCACTCTGCATCTGAGTGCAATTCCCTGGTGTGTCATGGTCTGGGATTTTGGTGTATGCCAGAGTTTCAAAGAGATTAAAGAAGAGACACAGACTAGATGCAAAAATTGAGGCAGGGATTCAAACAGCTTAGACAGAGGCTTGTTTCAGGACTGCAAGTCAGCTAGCATGCCTTGTAAACTGCTGCCTACTGTGTGAGTTCCTCTTTAAATCAGTGGGGCCTGAGCCAGCTCACAGCAAAGTCTGTCTGAAAGACCTTTAATAACTCGGAGCATTTTCCATCCCAGCGGAGCAGCAGAGCTCCCTATTGATTTCTGCCCTCCCTCCACTCCCAGGGAGCTGTCACGCTCTGCCTGCCCTCTGTTTGATGTGGAGGGGGCCACATCCCCCAGCAAGGGAGAGGCAGAGCAGCCACGCAGTCTCTGCTGGGAGAGGTCACTCACAGACATCTAGAAGCATTTCCAGATGCCCTTGGATGGGCAAACTCAAACTATTACCACATTAAACCTCAGTTCCTTCTTCTCAGCTGCTTTGTCTCATTAGAATATCTTTTTCCTCCCACCAGGTGCTGTCTTACACCTGCATGACCATGCCATCCTGAGTGTGGACTGGCTTGTGTACAATGCCACCTACCTCCCCGACTGCTACATCTGCTTCACCCGCACGGGCACCATTCGATTCCGCTTTTCCAAGCCTTACCCTCCACACCCAGTGCCAGCCCAGTGCTCCCAGTGGGTTTTGCTGGAGACTTACCGTAAACAGCTGCGTAATGTGACAGAGTTTAATAGCAGGTGAGTGAAGAAGGGTTGTGTAGCCAGCAGAATCATTCTGATCATCCAACTCCCTTGTTTTCTTGCTGCTCTAGAAGCTGGGAACTCCATCTAGGGCTGCATGCATACAACAAATACCAACACAAGATCTTAAATACTGCAGCATTAAGGACACCAGAGCTGGACACCATCAAAATTGAAGCCTCCTGTGCACCCTAACTCTGGTGCTTTGCAGAGACATGCTGAAGACAACAGTTTCAGTAGATTCATGTGACCTGCCCCCATCTCTCCTCAGCACCCCTGCTGCATGTACTCCCAACATGGGATAGGGATGCATGCTGAAAGACCTTGCCTCATCCACTGAGATAAGAGGATGAGGAAGCCAGGTAGCTGAGAACCCCAACATCAGAAATCCTTTCTAAAACTATTATTTTGATTCAGAATAAGTAGCTGGGCAAACTACATACATTAGTAACTGCACTACCAAGTAAACTCCAAACAACCCAAAAGAAAACCCAACCCCCCACCCAAACTCCAGGCTGTTTCTGAGGGCTGTCCTTGAAACTTTACTAGTAGCTACCACACTAAAGCATGAGGCACTCATTCCCAATGGGACTCTCAGGCACCAGGAGCTGTGATTTGCCTTCAGAAAAGGCATTTGGTCTCAGCCTGGGCACAGGTTGAACCAGTGAACCCCACACACAGATCCTATGCCTGATATCTCTTCCTCCCTCAGCATCTTCTTGGTAGCAGTGCTTCTCCCCTTACAGGAGAGGCCTCTCCCCTTACAGGAGAGGCCTCCTATAGCTCTCCAGGAGCTCACCCCTTCAATGGCTCCCAAAGCATCACTCACTAGTGGGAGCTCCTCTCCCTGGAGGCAGCTCCTATTGTAAGTGCTGGCAGCCTTTTATCATGACCAGGTGTTAGCTGACTGCTCAGCAGCCCTCTACCATTTAATCACTCACAGGTGGGTGGGAAAAGCCTGGATTCCACCCCCT
>JANRGW010029598.1:35036-54561 GCA_024733675.1 Psilopsiagon aymara
ATCAATGCTAGGACAAAGCCCTGCTGAAAAGCCTAGGAGGAAGCATGTAGTTCTGCTTGGCACGTAGGGGCTGGAAGAGCATGCTAAATAATGCATGGAGTCAGACACTGAGTGATGAGGACAGGGGAAAATATTGAGTAGTGATCCATTCAGAGGGCACCACTGTCCACAGTGCTCTGGGAGTTGAGGTCCCATGGGAAAAAATAGTATGGGGTGTCATGTGATTAAAGACAGTATCACCATGCTGACACATGAGGAGAGGGCCGGACAAAGGTGATGTGGGTGACCCTAATTATAGCATTTCCTAAGTGAAACTTGATGGGTTTTACTGGAGTGCTCTTCAGCGAGGGTGTGTTCACTTAAATAGAGACCTTTGAACTCTTAGGAAGCTGGCATCCCCTCCACATGGAACTGCTTGGGCTCTGTGCCCTACAAATCTGGGAAGAATGTCAGGTTGGGAAGCTGAGGAGCTGCCAGACTTTGGCAAGGTATTTCTTCCCCTCCTCAACAACAGCAAGGGGCAGGGCAGAGGGAGCCAACTCTCCAGGGCCCCCACCACTTGTCTCCTATGGGAGGTCCAGAAAAGGAGAAAGTAGTGTCAGACGCTGGGCTTTTGATCTTCCAAATCCTGAGATTCCACTGCCCTGACACATGATGGAAGAAATCAGATCCAGTGAGAAGTCACATTTGTCTTTGAAAATGAAAACTGGTTTCCCATTTTCTCCTTTATACTTCTACTGGGAGTGATAAAGAGGGAAATACCACAGCACCAGCTTTTTTCAACCCCACATGAAGACCCATAAAGAACGTGCAAGAAACTGGATTTTGAAACAGCTTCACTTCCCTGAAGCCCAACCAACTGCACTGGGTATTTTAAAACTGCCTCAGGAGCAATCCTTTGTTGTATTTGTTTTTGATTTTATTTCCATAGTGTGACATTCTTTTCTGGCTGAGGCTAGAGGCCACAGCACCCTATACACCTACAAGGGTGGAGCTGTGCATTATTTGGTTCCCTATGCTCCTGTATGGGAACAAGATTTCTTTCCAGAGGCAGTGTTATCACATTCCTCTCTTTTTGTATTAGTTGTCTGACGTCTAGTAAGCAGAAGACAGAACAGGAATTCAGAGTGGCAGGCACTACACAGGGACACAAGACAGACCCTACTACAAAAGTCTCCCCAACAGCAGAGAAGAAACTGAGGCAGAGACCAATGAAGTGATTTAGTGATTTTCCTCAGCAAACATGTGCCCAAGCCAAGTACAAACTTGGATCTCTCACATCCTGGTGCTTAGACTTACTCATTTGACCATGTTGTCCTTCATTTCTTACCCTTCTGTGCTCATCACCACAAAGTCGCAGAGGAGTCATTGCACGTAATGTGCAAACACACGCACAACAACCGCATTGAGGCACTTCCCCTCCTATTTTCATCTAATCCCTGGGTGCTAGTTCTAGGGGTTAGGAATGTTTTTTGGCCGTCTGGAAATAGGTCTCTAGCCAGGAATAGGCCCCAATCTGTTCTGCTTCTCAGATTCTGGAAACTCTCCCAGTCTCTTGAACATGTGCATCCCAGGCTACCTCTTTCCTGCGCTCCTCTTTGCCCTTGAGCACTGACAAGCTGAGAGAAAGCAGATGTCAGAGGAAGGAACGGATGGATAGTTGGGTGGTTTCAAGGGAGTATCAAGGGAATATGGCAGCAGGGAAGGGCTCTCATGCAAGACAGGGTGGATCAGCAAATATGAAGGGAACAATGGAAATGTTTCTGAGAGGCTGCACCTCTTTCACATTACTGTAATACTGACCAGGAAGGGGTGAGGGAGAGAGGTGTCTGCATTGCATTTTGCTGTTTGCATTTTTAGGTACATATGCATACATATACATATGTGCATATGTGTTTTGGAAGGAAGTCTTTTTGTTTCTTTCCCTCAAAAGAAGGTTTAATCATTTCTATTCAAAACACACATCCTATGGGCCAAGACCTTGGAGTATTCTGTTACTGATTCCAAAAGGATGCTATTATGAGAATCAGGAGATCACAGGCCGGGAGGTAGAGAAACAAAGGGAATGTTGGTTTGAGACTTAAAAGAAAAGAATAATCCTAACTTATTTGCTTCATATTACAGTACAGGAGAATAACAATATTTACTCAAGATGCAATGTAATGGCCACTGTCTCTAAAGCAAGAGCATGCCCCTAGATATTTGGGAAACAGCATTGACATTCCAGATATTTGTAAAATACCACTGCAGACCCCTTCCTGACCAGCAGCCCCAGGATTAAGGCCGTTCCTGGCAGCACATCTCCAGTGGCCCAGTGGAGCTCTCTATCACCAGGATGAAGTCATCTGTGAGGGAGATGACACCATGGCCGAGGCTGCGCGGACAGCTCCCCTGGGCACTCGCGGCTGCCCAGACTGCCATCACCTTCCCCTCTGTGTCCTACAACTGCCTTATCTCACAGAAAAATAGGGCAGTGTGTGCATTACAGGGGAAAAAAAGAGACTGAAAATCCTCTACAGAAACAAAGCACTCTGCTCCCTCTACAAGTCTCCCCTTGGGGAGAAGAAGAGGGGGACGAGAAAGAGAGAGAAAGCAAATGAACCACATGTGACAGATGTTAGTCACACTATTTAATGCACCACTGGAAGACATTCAGATACTACGGTGATGAGAGGGCTATAATTGCCCATTGAGAACAGAAAAAGAAGCAGGGAAAAGAATCCCTTTAAAGACAAGGCAACAAAATTGCTTGCTTCTGTATCATACAGCCCAAGGAAGCAAGACAGTTAGGGGGGAAAAAGCAGGAAAAGAGAAAGCAAAACCACAGTTGAAAATAAATAATCCTTAGCTGGTCATTTTAGCTCTGCCCCTTTGGGCATATGCATTGCAATAGCATTCTTCAGCGCATATATGACATGACATGGAAGGCTATTTGTGGTCTGCACCTGATCACTGGCCCATTCCAGAAAAGAAGCAAAAAATGCATTTATGAAGCTTTGCTTCTTCTGTGTGAACTACTGCTGGCAAAAGCCCCTGAACCCTTAGGAGATTATCCAGTTATCAAGGATGGATCACTATCATGCAATAAATCTTCAACAGTTATAGGGATCAATAATCAGTCTCAAAGGGAAGGGGATTATGAAAAAAAGCACAATTTGATTTATGTGCTTTTAGGAGCAGGGAGGTGTGGGGATTTATTGCTGTTTCCAGCTCAGGAGCACAGGCTAAGTAAACAGCCACAAGTTTGTACAGCTAGATTTAAAGGCAGGGAGCGGAGCCCTGTGCACGCTGATTGCTGGAGGAGCTGAGTTCTCACAGGACAAGGGGAGAAAGCGGTGGGAGCCCAACTAACCGCCCATCCTTATCTGAAATGAAGCTGTGCGGGGTGGCGAGATCAGGCTTGCACAGCCGTTTGATCCACAGGGAGGTTTTTCCCTCGGTGTTTGAAGGGATGGTGGGAACAGCCCCACTCGGCTCTTGGGTTTGGGCAGGTGCTTTCCACTGGTACGCAGGGCTGGTGGGGAGCTGCCCTTCAGCCAGGAGGGGATTGGAAAAGTTTCTTTTCTCCAGCTCTTCCCATCCAAAGCCTCCTCTCCCCTCCCGCCGACCTGCAGCCCACCCTTTTCACTGGCAGCTGGCCTCCACCACAGCTCCGGCAGCTGGCTCCGAGCCTTCAGGATGCCCCTGGCTTCTGCGTTCCTGGTTTCTAGGGTCATGCTGTGGTTTCTCCCACTGCTGAGTGCCCCCACTGCCCACCCTTGCCATGGTCCATCTCAGTCCCCTTTGGTTTCGTGGATTACTGAACAGTAGCTGGGGTTGCCTAGTGTCCTATGATAATGGCACCAAAGCCCCTATTGTAATGCGCAGGAGGGCAGAGCTGAAGTTGCTGTGGAAACCTCAGGTCTGAATTTCCCTGACTTAAAGCATTTAAAATCTCATCCTTAACATGGCACAAGTGTCTCAAATTAACAGAGTGAAGAAGAAATTAAATTGCAGCCACTGAAAGAGCATTCTTAGTGAAAGAGCAAGCAAATGCTGGGGGATTGGGCTCTGTTTCATGAGCAGGATGGAGGGACTCAAAAGGGATGTCCCTGCCTGGGATGCGTCAGTTTATGAGTTTGGACCAGATCACATTTTACATTTGTAGGAGGAAGGCTTCTAATTCCATCCACAGAAGCTTCCTGGAAGAAGATAATAAGAGCACAAATCAAACCCACACCACCCATATAACAGAGCAGAGCACTATATGAGGATGGGGGCAAGACATCAAACAAGAAACATCATTAAAGATCAGTAGCTGTCACTGAGGGGAAACAATATGCTCCAACGAAAGATGAAGCACGGTTGAAAGTATTTCTATCTGAACCTGTTTAGCCCCTATCACTAGATAAGCATCAGGCCTGGCCAGACTAGTAAACCCACGCGCCTGCAAGCAACTGGCTCTGTAGCTTGCTGCAATCGCTTCAGTTTGTCCAACCAGGAATGAAGTTAATCACCCCCATATTGCCACTTAGACTTTGCCACCAGCCTGAGAAATTTAATATGAACTCTTCTTCAGGTGGCCACCAGCAGAGGGATGGGAGCTGTTGCCGTATCATCTTGTCAGAGGACAGTTTTGCGGCACGGATGCTCACCCTGTCCAAAATGCAAGCTGTCATCCACAACTCAATAATCTTGCAATTATGGGCTCCTTTAAACTCTGCTTGATAAAACTACCAGCTGCCTCTTTGGATTTCTGAAAGAGGCTCTACACCAGCTGAGTCTATGGAGGAAATACATACACTTCCTTCCCATAGAGGAAAAGCCAGGACCTGTGATTCTTATCAGGCATTTCCCAGCAGACAATCTGACGAAGTCATCAGCAAGGCAGGCAGGGTATCAGGTGTGTTCCATTGGCAGGGAAAAAGGATTTCTGATTTACAAACATCTTCCCCCTGCTTGTATTAGGTGATGTATTTTGACAAAAAAAGGTACCAGGGCAAGTTCTAGGCTTAGTAAGCAGATTGATGGTTGCCCCGTACATGGTATCTCCTGGAGATTCAGTCTGCCGCTAGGTGGTAAAGAAGGCCGGGTGTCATGACTTTTTACATGCATTGAAGATGTTTGGGAGAATATATTGTCTCCAGGAGTAATGTGCTAGTTTACTTTTGGATTAAGGATACCCCTAGGTAGCAGAGCGCAATTCTTACGATATAAAACCATCATACTTGCTTTTGTAACTCTTTTGTAAAGACAGGTTTTGAACATCTAGTTCTACCTTGCTTGTAACTCAGTAGGTAGCGTATGACTTTTTGTATGTCAGCTATTATCTGTACTGGCCATTAGAGGAGTAAACTTGCTTCCTAGTTGCACCAGTCATCATTATCCCCATTGTACAGCAGTGCCAACAGGCCCTGAGTTAGATGTTTGTCCGCTGTTGTGGCAGCAATGGCTGTGCACGTTTTCTTGGTCCTGCCCATACAACATACACTCCTTCATTGCAGCCACTGCGCTGCTACACCACGGAGCATGCAGGTGGGAGAATGTCACATCTGTGAAGCTTGGTCTCTGACAATAATACCACATCTATCTCGGAGGAAATCTATTTCCTCCTGTAGCGAACACCTAACTGCCAGCCAGCGGCTTTTGGCATGCTGAAAGCCAACTGTCTTGTTTGTTCTTCTCATTCTTCCTCTTCTCTATACCCTTTTCTACAGCTTGCTGAGAAACCTGACCCTGGTGACGGATGCCCCTGAGCTCACCTATCCTTCTCAGACTTTAATTTGGAAAAGATTTGAAGAAGTTTTTCTCATTGCCTCTGGACTTATCTGCTATGCACCTGTGTTTAAGGCCTATTTCTACCAGGGGCTGCTGGAGCTCTATGAAGATAATGTACAGTATGTGGAGATAAGAGCTATCCTGCCTCTGGTACGTGGTTTTTGGCTTCTCTAGTATTTTTTTCAAATCCTTATTTCTCCATAACTATTCTCAAGCCCTATCTTGAATTTAGTTCTTGGATGTTTGCATACCCGCCCTTATAAGGATACTGTAAAACCTTGATCATATTCAAAGATCTTTGTTAGAGATTTGCATAGGCAAGGGCTTGAAAGTGAGAGATGCTAAGGAAGACACCTGCTGTGGCAACAGCACTGAACTCCATTGCACAGTTTGACTGGGAGCTGTGTCAAAATCTGGCTGGCTGGAAAGATGTGTCTCAAGTTTGTCTGCACCAGAGTCACCTGCTCTGTGGCAGCTCTTCTGGAATAATTTCCTGTTTTGACTAGAGACTTATTGTGGAATAGTTCTGTTACTTTAAATCCACAGCTTATTTCAGTATGATTTCTCTGAACAGGCTAGTAAACTGATAGGCAAAGCACAGTTTTCCACAGTTTGCTGACAACTTAGAATTTTGGCTGTGTATGAACTGCTCCTTTCATTTCCACTAAAATCTGTTGGTGATAGCTCAGGCCTTTCTCCCTGTGTGTCACCTGGAGCTAGTCAGACTGTCCTACAACCCCATGCTGCTCCCATGCCTTCCTAAGCACCAGCAGACCCCACCACCTATCTTTGCCTATAAGGGTTCCCACATTGCCAGTGATGATTTTGACACTGAAGGCACACCTGCTCCATACAGTTCTCCTGCCCAGCCCCAAGTGGGGCAGCAGGGGGGTGGGAGCTCTATCAGAGAGGCAGATATCTTACCAAAACAAACTTAATGGGGATGCTGCTGCTCCTCACTACACCATCTACCTCCGTATTCTTAAAAACCCATTGCAGTTGGAATGAGGCTGCTGTGCAAGGTCAATCTGGCAGCACCTGATGGACCAGGTAGCCATGGTGGGTTGCGTATGGGAACACAGGCAGCAGCTTGCTGCTGGCACCACAGTGTCCAGCAGATGAAGCAGCCATGCTGGTGTCCTGCTGGTGGTCTCACTCCCAAGTGTGCTTGACATCAACTTCCTTAAATCACTGCCCTTGCATGCAATGGCTGATGGGCTCCAGCCAGCTGCATATGGTTGTCTGTGCCTCCACAGCCGCTCCATCAACAGACAGCCAGATGCTGTGACAAATCTGGAGCCAGATCTGGCTTTGTGCATGCCTCCACCCCAACAGCTGTGGAGCTGGGCTACTAATCCTGCCCTACTGGGGCTTGGGCTGGCCCCATAGCAAAATAAGGTTCAGTGCAGACTGGCACTCTATTGTGCCTGAGATGAGAAGGGTGTACTGAAAAGAAAAAAAAAGGAGAGGGAAAAGAACATAAAGCTTACATGTATCTTACTTTGCTGGGTGTTGGTCCTGAGCCAGTTGCTCTGAACTCAGCCATTGTTGTCTTTGGGATGGAAAGAGACCTGGAAACAGAAAATAACAGCAGTGTCAAAATTCCTGTGCCATGAGACAGTACAGGAGCTGACATCCCCCCATGTCACACAGGTTTCCAGACCAAGAGTATCTGCAGTGATACAAGTGCGTGGGCCTGACTGGAGAATACCCTGCCTTTACTGGCAGTGCTTAGGCTTGGTTGCAATGCCTTTTGAAGAGAGGCTTGGCAGGGAAGATTTCCTTCCTATCCAGCCCCTGATGCTGGCTCCAGGTGTGGGAGCCTATAGAGCCCTTGGGGTTGCTTGCATCTAGCAGCTTGGCATGCTGTGAGGTACAGGCAGCCTGTAGGTACAACCACACTGTGAGGGCTGAAAGGAGCTGCAAGCATGCTGGGCTGCTGGCCCCCAAGGGCAGTGCCAGCTAGGCTGGGGCGGGGATGAGACGGAAGTGAGATGCTTCGAGGTGAGCAGGGTGTGATGTGAATAGCAAAATGCTGTGCGGCTGGAGATCCTCCACAGGCCTTGGACAACAGCGCTGACAAACTCTGCAAAAGCTTGCCTTGCAGCAAAGCCTGCCAGAAGTGGCCCCTTAGCTAAAGCAAATGAAAGTCAGGATTTAGTGCGTAACAGCAAACATTGTGGAAAAGCCACCCAAACCCAGCTGTGTTTGCAAATTCAGCTGTGTAAAGTCTCACATTCCCATGGGCTGCAGCAGGGGAAAATTCCCTCTGAGTGTCTGTGTCCGCACCATGGCTGCTGGTGCCCACAAGGGGATGCCACAGGGGCTCAGGGGTTTAGCAAGGGGCATCACTGCAAGAGGTGGCAGCAGAGGGGAAGCAAGAATGTGGAGTGGTCCATTTGGAGGGTGGAGAAGAAGGGTGGAAGAGAGAAGAAAGGCAAGAAGGACAAGAGAACAAAATTATTTTGGCCACTGTTTTTAGAGGACTCCAAGCAGTGTCTTTATGGGTTAGTATCAATCAAGTTATACAGGATCTATACAGGTCAAAAGCCCTGCATACATTCATGATAGTGAGGAACTCACAAGGTTGATGAGACAGAGCATGCCAAAAGGATTGGTTTTCACAGTTTGCAGCCCAAGACCTGGGAAAGCATGGCAAGACTGAACAACGGACTCAAGGTCACAGAGCAAACCTCTGGCAGTGTGGAGCAGAAGTGCAGCCCAGCTGGTGGCTTATGGAGCTCAGCTCTTGCATGCCTTGAGGCAACCTTGGCTGATAGACACCCAAGGTGCAGAGCGTGTGTGAGCTGCCAGACAGCTGGACAAAACACCCCTGAATTTGGTATAGACATGAGTAAGAGGTCATGGTCTCCTCTGGGTCCTCAAGGGCACTTGGTTGCCATGTCTGAATATGTAGAAACTTTTTTCTTGCATTACACAGGAAGGAAGAAAACCATTCCTTGGTTCTTGCCATCTGGTAAAGGCATCAAGGCGAAAACATTCTGCACAGATTGAACTGGCTTTTTCTGCCCTGTTGACAGACTGCAGCACATTAGTTCTCCTGAGCTATTCTTCAGTTCATTTCTCCCACCCTCCAATAAAACACCTCTTCCAACTTCTGCTTGCCATGTACTTCTTGTTCTGCAGGTGTATGAACTGGATGGCACCCTGCACGATAAGTCATGGTCTGTGGCAACCTATCGGGAAGTGACCAAGCAGTTTGTGAAGGAGCACCCTGACTTTATTGGAGCCAAGATTATATTTACAGCACACAGGTAAAGGCTGAGCAGAGCTAAAATGGGGCTGTGCATGGCTGCCTGCGCTATGGCAAAGGTGGTGATAGGGACAGATGGGTCCAAGCCAGCAGAAGTGATGCTGTGGTCTGGGCTGAAGTGCCACAGCTGGTTAGCAATGTTGGTCTGTATCGTCAGACATGGGGTGTTGACTCCCAAAGCATTCCCTGGCACATGTAAAAGGCTGAGGATGAGAGTTCATCTTTATCAGTCTGTGTACGTGCAATGCGAGCTGGGTTAGCTTACGGTGTGTGCTGGAGAGACAAGCATCTGTGATCCTTGGTGTGGGAATGAGCAAGCGGAGGGCTGCTTGCATGTGTGCGTGTCCAAGCCATGCGTGCTGTCATCTGTGCCTGGATGTACTCCCTCTGTGGAAACCGAAGCAGTGACAGCAGTGCCCGAGTATGGGCACTTGGTATTACAGAGGTCCTCATGGAACCCTGCAAAAGCTGTTCTCCCAGCAGCCTTTGTACGGTATGTTCGTGCTGCTGTTCACAGGCAGGCACAAGGCTGTTCTCCAAGTCAGCCAGATGCCATGAAGTCATGTGAGGTGATCCTGAGCAAATATAACAGACCTCTCATCGGTACTTACTCACTCCAGCTCGGCAGAATGCCGTTTCCAGTTCAGAGCTGGCTTGCCTCTGGCCAGCTTGGGTATAGATGGAGTCTGTCTGCAAAATGCACTATGATGTTTAAATCTGACAAGGCTGGAAGAAATCTAAACTTAAAACTCTCCTGAAACGCAGCTGCTGTCCCACCTCCCAGCAAAACAGTGGAGAGGAAAAAAGTAGTTAAACATTTTCTCTCCATGCTGTTATGCTCCCTGCTTGGTAGACGGGAAAGCTAGTGAGTCAGACAAACATGCCTCAACTCTAGTGACAGCAGGGTCTAGCCAGGCATTTCCTGGTCATTCAGGGTTTTCCTTTCCTAATATCCATTTTCTGCTGCTGTTACTCTGGGGACCTGAAGCTGATTGTCAGATTCGGGAGCAACTTGCATTTTGAAAATACCCCTGGGGGCCCCATTTCACAACTCGAAGCCAGAGAAGGCAGACCCCTGGGAGTGAGCCTCTGCACTGCTTTCTCTCTCTTGCTCTTTAGGATGCTGAATGTTTCCCAGATTGAAGAAGCCATTGTCACTGCCATGGCACTCAGAGACCGCTTCCCAGACACCCTGGCAGGGTTCGACCTGGTAACTGTATTTCTTCTGCAGCTTCAAGTTAACCCCTAGAGGTGCAACTTATGTATAATATGGCATATGTTTTATACCACAGCCAGATCCTCTGCAGCTGTACTGAAATCAGTGTAAATGAATCATAAATCTTTCAGGTAAGGATTTTGTTGAGAGTACTTGACAACATCCCCTGAAAGAATCATCTCTCTACTCCACAGCATTGTAATTTCAGTACAGTTGGCACCTCAGTGACATAACTGTAAGTCCCACAATCTTCCAAAGCATGTTCAAAAATACCTCTCCTCTTTCCTTCAGGTTGGTGATGAAGATGAAGGTCATTCCTTATGGGACCTGAAGGATGCTCTGACAATCCCATATTCCCTGGGGGTCAACTTGCCATACTTTTTCCATGCTGGAGAGACTGGTAAGCATGAGGACTTAAGGCTTGTTATTGTTTGCAGAGGCAAGAGGTGAAGTCTTGCAAAACATAGAAGCAGCAAGCCTGGCTATATCTAGAGTGTGTGTCTATCAAGTATATATAATCAGTTTTCCCAATATTTCTCCCCATATCAGCTTGCTGGCTGTAGAATTCCTACATGGCACCTCCCCTCCCTGATCCCTGCTCTTGACTGTAGGCATCATGTGGCTCAGCATCTCTGACCTGTATGTGACATGAAGTCATGCTGCAAGAGTTATTCTCGTAGCCATTTGCTACTCAGAGTAGTGCTCACATCCTATTCAAAGCAGCAGCAGAATTCCTCAACAATTTATTTTACATTTTAAGGTGAAGGAATATCTGAACCAGCCTCAAGCCTTATCTGAATACACTCATCAAAGTAACTGATCATTACCTTTCATTCCTAGGGCAACATATGCCTATTGGCAATACATTGTTCAGTCCATATGGGTGGGGTTTATCTTAACCACGCATGACAGTTGTGCTTAACTTGTGTGTTATGCTTACTGCATGTTGACATCTACAGAGAAGTTGGCAACATCTGAACTGGTTACCTTAGGTTCCCTTACAGACATGGACAGTAACAAACTTCTACTATGCCACTTCTAAGGCATAGTATATCTCATGCTAATGCAGAGGCTATTCCCCAGAAATTATTATTTCTCCCATTGGCTATCAGTGCAGACCAGCATGATTAGGCTAGCTGTAAGAGCAATACCATGGACATCTAAAGCCAGATGAGATGAGTGCATAGCTCTATGCTGGGGAATGTCCTGGGTAGATTTGGATCCGTGTTTCACTGAAAATGCAAAGTGGGAACTCAGAGTATGAGCAACCCTCCCACCCTACAACTGTGACATTTATTAACAAAATCATCTAGCAGTTTTAAGAGAAGACTTCTTATCTGAGATGATTTACTTCCTCACAACACTGCAGTGATTCTTACCTGTCTTTGCTCAGACTGGCAGGGCACCTCTGTGGACAATAATGTGCTGGATGCACTGCTACTGAATACCAGTCGGATTGGCCATGGACTTGCCCTCATTAAACATCCAGTAGCCAGAAGTTTGTCTCTGAAGAAGGATATTCCTGTAGAAGTCTGTCCCATCTCCAACCAGGTATTCTCGTCTTGGGCTGGGACAGTGAAATGGGATTTACCATGGTAGCAGGGAGCTGGGGAGCAGCTAAACATTTTGTTGCACCCAGGCTGTCTAGCTTTTCTTTGCACCACATTACACTGCAGTCTGCTATGTAGATACATGCTGTGTGTATAAGAAGGCTCATAGTGCCAGTCAGCTCACAGTCATTTAAATTCCTACCCAGAGGAACTTGGGAAAGCAGTCTTCACTAGTGGAGGTGAAGCCCAGAGCCAGGGAGGTGCCTAAAGTGATGCAACGGAAAATACTTCAAAGCCAGGAGGGCCAGAGGCTGAGAAGGTGGGACTGTAACTGGAAGTCTTTTGGTTTTGTAGAATTCATAACCAGGGGGAACTCTTTTGCAACACATTAGCATGGTGCCCATTGTCCCCCGGGTGCAGCAGAAAGGATGCTCTGGGGCAGAGATGTACCAGTGTGAACCTTGAGGGAGAGAACCCTGATACCAGCTCCCAGGTGCCCTCACAGTCAAATTGTTACAAATAATCAGAAGTCACTTATCCCACTGGCCTTGGTTTAGGTGATCAATTTAAGAAACCAAACTCCATGTGTAGTCATAGGAGACAAATAGGCTACTCCTGCAGGAGTTCGAAGGAGAACCCCTAGCATGCTCTGATCAGCCCACTGGAGGCTCTTCCTCCCTGATGACTACCTGCTGACACAGGCAGCTAGAGCAGTTTGATTAAGTGCTATAATACAAGCACACCTACAGCAATAACCTGATGTGGTGCTATCTCCCACCCTTCTGTGCCCAGGTCCTGATGCTGGTAGCTGATCTGCGGAGCCACCCCGCAGCTGACCTCATGGCTGAAGGGCACCCCATTGTGATCAGCCCCGATGATCCCCCAATCTTTGGGGCAAAAGGAGTCTCCTATGACTTCTATGAGGTGTTCATGGCCATCGGAGGGATGAATGCTGACCTGAGGACCTTAAAACAGCTCGCACTCAACTCCATAAAGTAAGCTCCTCACCTTTCTCATCTAGCCACAGTAATGCTAAGGGGGCTATCATCTTGCTCCCAGAAAATCCACTGTATTTGGGGTTTTCCCTCAGAGTGTCCTCTGCCACATGAACTGGACTTCCATTAATCTGAAGTCTCCTCTCTCTCCTCCAGGGGTGAGACAAAGGGACCCCAGAGGCTCCTCTGCCTGTGCCCTCGAGTACTTTTCTCTAACTCAGCATCTCAGTTTATTCTCCCTTTTCCATCCTTTGTGAACTTATCTCCAGTACATTGTTCTGGGTAGGGGAGAAGTCTTAGGCCTTTGTATCACTTGTCTATTTCTGCCAAAATTTGACTTGCTGCGGTGTTTGCCATGGCCCACTGGTGAAACACAGGAAAACAATCTACCAGCACATAGCTTGGGTGTGTTTAACCACATTTGCTATTTACCTGGACAGCTCTGAATGTCCCAAAATAGTTTGGATATGGGGTCTTCCTGCACATTCCTAGACTCTTGTCTGTTTGCCAAACCCTGTGCCAATCCTCATATCAATCCCAAGTCCCTGCATGGAGAGGGAAGATGGCAAATACTTGTTTCCTACCAATCTGAACCAAGACCAGGCACATGTGAAAGCAGTGCTGTCTCTTCTGTACTGGTCACTGTGTGCTACCTAGTGAGTGTCCAGCTTATTCAGACTGAGCTGTTTGTCCTTGTGGTGTAATGGGGCAATGGTTTTAAACTAAGAGAAGGGAGATTAAGGCTGGATGTGAGGAAGAAATTCTTTACAATGAGAGTGGTAAAATAGTGGCACAGGTTGCCCAGAGGGGTGGTGGATGCAAGGCCAGACTGGATTCTGGGCAATCTGATCTAGTTCAGGGTGTCCCTGCACATTGCAGTGGTGTTAGACTAGATGACCTCTGAAGCTCCCTTCCAATCCAAACCATTCTATGACTCAGTAGCTGTTGATACAGCCTTGTCCCAGCATAAGCCCAGCTGGCAGGAGCTCAAGGCTCTTTACACTGCATTACTCTGTGTGGTGTAGGCGTGTCCTGCAAGAGTTAATCTGTTACTGCTTCCTGCCTTTTCATTTTGGTCACTGATCTTGAAATGGCTGTCCCCTTGTCTCCTACCTGACACTGACTTTTCTCCTCTTCACAGATACAGTGCCATGCTACCAGATGAGAAAGCCAAGGCCAAAGAGGTCTGGCAGAAAAAATGGGACCAGTTTGTGGCTGACCTCTCTGATAGCTTTTCAAAGGAGCTTTAGAGAGCATGAGACACATCTCAGAAGGCATTTGGCACGTCAGAGCCAGCCAGACTTATTGCTAAGAGGGATGAATGAACCTCAAAGTCTGACCTGGCAATGGGCTTAATACTGAGAATGAGCTGCACTATGCTGCAAAAGTCATGGACTGGAGGTAAAAGAGAGCAGTTATAGCAACAATGAAAGAACACACTGCTCAAAATAGTCAAACCAGTTAAAAGTTACCAATGACCAAATCCTGACGTCCTTATTCAGGAAAAACATGCTTTCTAATTAACGTTAGCAGGAGATTGCTAACATGAGGATCTCCAAATTTCACTTTATAATTACAAAAAGCAGATCTTGTCCGGAAACAGCTAAGACAAAATCCAGCCATTTGGGCCACTGATCTTCAGGAGAGCAAGGACTGAAAATGACTCTTGTTATGTTTAACCCTGGGCCTGCTGCCAAAATAGCACTGCTAGGTCGAAGAACCAGTCATAGGTCTGATGTCTGCTATTTCAGGACTTACCATGGCTGGAAACGAGCTGATGGAACTTGCGCCCAGAACATTTAAGCCTGGTTGCACGGTGATCATAAAGCTCAAAAGAGGTGCCTCAGCTGCTGACAGGGTTTTTTTACTGCAAAATCTTTTCCTGTCTTCTGGTCACAAGGAAACCAAACCACTTTTCAGCTGAGAAAAAATTACCCTGGCTTCCCAGATACAACTTCATTAAAACTGTCCCCTGCACTGAGCCATGTTCACACAGACCTCTGCATTTACAGCAGACACCATTTAATTTCAGGTTACTCCTCTACCAGCTTTTTCCACCTAACTCAGAGTGCAAATGCACCTTTATTCGGCCTGTCAGACATATTTTCACCTTGGTGGAGAACTACCCTCACACTGGATAACCACAGTGCTCTCTTGGACATTAGTAGTTTCCAGCTCTTTAGCAAAAGGTACTGCAGAAACTACACAATAAATAGTGTCTGAACAAGCAGATTCCATTTCTTAACATCATCAAAAGTGTCAGGAGAAGAACTAGTTGTGGGGAGAAAGAAATCTTAATCAAGGATGATAAATAAATTCAGCAAAGTCCTTTGGCACGCACAGCACAAGCACACAGGCAGGATCAGCCAGCAGCTCTGCTCAGCTTCAGTACAGTTATGCTGGTTTGCATCAGCCAAGGGAGAAATTACAAAAGTTTCTGAAGGAAGACATCTCCCTCCTCTGAGCCATAGACTTGTGAGGACTCTTGTTTCCTGTCCTGATCTGACCAGCTTGGGCAAATTTGCTCTCTTCATGTTTGCTGCTAATTTTCTCAAGCTGCCTGGCCATAATGTTTATTTCCACTGACCTTAGCTAAAACACCTTAAGGAGGAGGCAAGTATACTTACTACAGACCTGGATCAGGCAGTGCAGCCATGCTTCCTGTGTTGAAGTGCCCACATTTCACAGGCTGCAAGCTCATCTGTAGTTATCCCAGGAAAGAAAAAAAAAACCCCAGCAACCACACTACAAACCCCATAACAACAACAAAAAAAATAAATAAATAAACCCACAACAAACCAAAGGCTTCTACATTGCAGAAGCTAGCATCACAAACCGCAGGAAGCAGAAAGTGAGAAGCCAGTCACACACCTCACTGACCAAAGTGGTTGAGTGCCTCACACCCTAAGGCTTTTTCAGCCACAGCTGCCTCTACTCCAACCCTCTCTGCCCACACCTTCCTTTAACAACACCAACTGCTCTTTGCAGGCTGGCCTTTTTTGGGCCTTGAGGCAGATTTGGTCCTGGGACCAGCTTTGTAGTGGAGGAGGAGCCAGAGCAGAGCCACCTTCCCTCCTCCTGCATGGGTGTTGTGTACACAGCTCAGTCTAAGGTCCCCAAGGTAGGCTTTGATCATGGTCAGACTATAAATGCTGTCTTAGGAAATCCCTTATTTGTAGTGCTGAGAAAAACTACTGCTGGAATGGCGGAATGGCGGCTAAACAGTGACCCACAGCAATGTCCCTCCAAGCTCTTCAATCTTTCAGCTCTGTTATATGCGGAAAGGTGAGGATCTTTTATTTGCCATGAGTTGATTCTTCCTTAAGTGAGCCTCTCTGCTGCCAAGGTGAAGCTAATAATTACAGAGCCAGTGTGGGAGGAAATGAGTTCCTCAGCACAGGTTGACCCATGTCCTTTCCTTTTCTGTGACAGTGGAAAGATTTTGGCACTTCCTGCACATAATCTCTTGAGGGCATGAGCCACTGGTGGCCTTTTGGTTACCTCTAGTCCTCCTTCCTCATTTATCCGCATTAGCAGCAGGGCTAGATCATCTGTTTGTGATGCTTGCAGGTACAAGTTTACATGTTGTGTCCAGTTTACGCCTGCCTTCCTTGGGGAAGACTGTTGTGTACTTGGCCATTTAACTACTTTGCATTTGGAACCATGATGTGATGTATCCCATGGAGCCACAAGCAAGTGATGCTGTTCAGGATTACAGCACAGAAATTACAGAGGAGTTAAAATTGTACAGATCTGAGATGATCTCCAGATGAAGCCCTCAGAAAGGTGAAACTTGGCTCTATGGGGCTGTGTTTGAATTTGTGACAGTTTCTGCTGAAGGTATCCATTTTAGGCTTGGCCAGAGAGCAAAAACTTTTCCATTCTGATCACATAGGTTTAAATGTGAGTCTGAACTGGATGGAGAAGCCTGACTCCAGTCATGTAGCCTTCCTTGGATCCTTCCTTGCCATGTGAGGTGACTACTGCTGGGGATTAACCTGTCCATAAAATGGGCCTTAGTTAGGACAAAGATGCAAATTGGGAAACCCAGACGACATCTTCATGTCTCCAACTCTAGCTGTGCAAATCAATCCATTAAGATATCCTTTTCCTTATCCTCAGTACCTTGGCCCCTGCTCACATTTGTTGGCAAATACATCACATATAATCAGGCTTTATTGCCCGCCTCTTTCTTAACATGGTATATATTCACATTTCTAAACAGGTTTTGTGGGGTTTATTCCACCATTTTTTTTCCTGTTAAGAAGAACTGGGGATACCTGTATCTGATGTGAGGTTTTAGTCTGGAAGGTGAAGCAGAGGCAGATGTTTCACGTCACTCAGTCTGGAGTACATTTATTTATCAGAGAGTCTGAAGGGTCTTCACAGCATGCTGCAAAGGACAGTTTGATCCATAGGGCCAACACACTGTGGAGTCAGTGTGAGCCACCTGGCAGAGGCATGACACAGATCCTCCCCTTTCCCCAAATCACACTGTGTGGCACCCAGCTCAGGGCTGTGTTTTCAGACAGAGGCCACTCAACAGAAACAGTTTGCTTGTGCTACCTCTTCTCCTGTTGAAGTTTGTACCATCCCTATTGTGGTGACAGCATGGGAAAGTTAAAGAAACTACTGAAGGTCATTTTAGCTGCTTTTAGCATGATTTGAACAGAAGAAAACAAGAAGAGTAAACACTACACGATCAGCACACTCTTTTCAAAGCTGGCAAGTGCCTAGTGAAGAACCAGCTCACTGCCTCGAGGCACAACTTGAGGCTCTTTGCCTAAAGTACTGGTGATGGGCACGGTAAGAAAGGGCCAGCCAGAGATCTTGAAAACCTGAGATGAAGGAGGTATTTGGGCAAGCAGGGCTGGAGGCAGCCAGAAGTGCATAGGAGCTTGACCAGGGACAGAGAGGGCCCCACTTCAGTTTCCATCTGGACTCTGGAGCAAGGAAGGAGAGAAGGAAATCTATGGAAGTTTTGTGACTTTAGTTCAAGCAGCCATAGGAATATGCCAAACCTGATGCCTGTTATCTCCCCCATCTGTCTCCCTGTGGCCTCTTCAGACTCAGTTTGTTTAAATGAGAGGTGGATGGAGCTTTGTTTGCAGCACACAGGTCTTGCCTGTTTTTTGCTGTGGAGCAGTTCAGATGCCTTTAGGGTAATTTAGCGAATGAAATGTTTGCCTCTTGGTCACTCACTGGCCGGAAACGGCTGATTCAGCACTAGTGGTTGCTGTCAAAAATCTTGCCAATAAAAACAGAGGAGTGAGGTAGCTGGTTGAAAATAGAGATAGGCCCAAGCGAGCAGCTGGATCTATACATCATGTGGGCCTCCATCACTGCAGTGGGACTATGCAGATGCCAGATGCTATGCGAAGCCCTCTGGCCATAAAACAGAGGGATACAGATGTGTTTTCCACAGGCTCCTGATGCTCAGCCTGCTTCAGATTTTTTCTCCTATAAGTTGCTGAATTAGCCTCTTCACAGGTTGTAGAAGGACATTTCTTTGGCCTGAAAGCTGTATCTCTAATTGGTTCAGTATTCCTTTCTCTCCAGGCTTGCAGCAGTTGCAATCATGGCAGGTCTATCAAGTGTTTTCCATCTGCTGAGGGATAGGCAGGTGAAGGGTCTGGCTCTCAATTCGTCTGGCTTGTCATTTTTATCAGGCCGTGTCCTGCCCCCTTGGTCATTACAGGATAAGAAAGGCATTTTACTGTATTTTCTCAACCTTTAGCTTGTCCGTCATTCCATGAGCAGGCTGCAGCAGAGAAAGAGATAAACTGAGGGGGAAGGCTTGGTTCAGGCCATTAGAGCCTCTGCGGTAAGAAAAGAGACAGGAGGTACAGCTGCTTTAGAGAGGGATGTTGGAAGGTCAGGAAGAGGGGGTGATGACAGGGCTATGAGTCCAGGGAAAACAGAGCCGCAAAGTTTACATAGGAACCCACGGGAGAAGGATGTGGGCAACTGCCTGTTTTGCTTGTCTTTAAAGGCAGCTCTGAAAGCAGGTGGGGGAAACATCCAAGCACAGTGTAGACAGGAGAAGAGGGAGTCTCCTGTGGGCTGGTGTGAGAAGGGCAGACAGACCATCTCTGGGGGCATTACGGGATACGGCTGTTGCCAGGTGTGCCTGCAGAAGAAATGTAAGGTCCAGCCATGTGTAACACGCAAAATGGGAAGCTCCTAGTACAGTAATAGAGAAAGAGTCAGCTCTTGAAGGGAAAATCACGCTACTGGGCATTCAGCATGTCGGGCTAAAGCTTGCCTGCTGGTGCTGGGGGTTCAGCAGCCAGGCTGCTGGCAAACTCCCTCCCCGCTGGTTTAAAAATAAGCTCCCCAGCCTGTTGGACAAGCCTGCCTCGCAAAAATAAACACGGCAGCTCCGCCAGCCCGCTGGGAACGCTAGCTGGGGCCCTCCACAAGCTCTGGGGGCATCTCCTCAGCGCTGGGTGCACCCCGGCCGGCAACATCAACCCTCGCTAGGTGCACGGCATGTCCGTGGCAGCCCAAACCACCCCAACGCTTTCTGAACATCTGATCCGCGGCAGGAGAACGCTGCAGCCCATGAGAAAGGGGCTAGCTGAACCATCATCGTCTCCATCTCCTCCTCCTCCTCCTCCCTCAGGTGAGCGGCGGAGGCCGCGCCCCCTCCCCTCCCCTCCCCTCTCCTCGCCCCGCGCCCCGTGCCGTGGGGCGGAGGTGCCCTCTGCTGGACTCCTCTGACACCAACCTC
>JANRGW010029599.1:0-11673 GCA_024733675.1 Psilopsiagon aymara
CTCTCCAGGTTCCCTGCAGCCCCTTCAGGCACTGGAGCTGCTCTCAGGTCTCCCCTTCAGGAGCCTTCTCTTGTCCAGCTGCCCCAGCCCCGCTCTCAGCCTGGCTCCTATTCAGACCTGTCTGAGCTAAGAGCCACTTGCGTCCCTCCCTGTGGAGGATGTGGTCCTGGCGCTGTTGGTGAGCAGGGTGATGTACAACCAGCTGCGGGCAGGGGCTGCAGCAGTGCCCAGAGCAGGCGCTGTAACCGGCAGAAACCATTCCAAGTCCGGAGAGGCTTTGCAATAATTTCCACATTCCGTAATTTTTCTCAAGAGGGGAAGAGAGGCAAGCCTGAAATAATTACCCACACAAGCACTCATTGAAATGTGCTCTACTGCGAGCACTGATCACTTACTGTATTTAACAAGACAATTTTGGCTCTTGGCGCATAAAAGCAAGCAATGATTAAAGCTCTTGTTTTCAGGATCCATGAGCCAAAGCACAAAAGTCTGTCGCTAGATCCAAGTCGGAGTTTGGCAACCAGCTCCTATGCAGGGAGTGGGCCAAGGTGAAGTGGCTCTGCTCAGTATCTGTTGCGTTTGGGATGGTGGGGAGCATGGTGGGTGCTGGTCCCCCCCACTGATGTGTGCATGGGGATGTTTGGCAGTGGGGACTTTGTGTTCAGCCCCAGAAGTGAGTTGGGGTATTTTGCAGGAGGTGGAAGATGCTGTGGCTCCTCGGGGCTGTGGAAGGTTCCTTGGTGGTGGAAAGGAGCAGGTACCAAGCTTGAGGACAGTGTTTGATGGTCAGTGGGTATCTGCTGCCATCTCTCTCTGTGTCTGTGGAGCAAGAAAGGATTTGGAGGGGGCCTGAGAAGGCAAAAGGCCCCGGTGTGTGCAGGCAGCAAGGCAACATAGGGGGCTTGGCTGGAGGCAAAGCTATCCCACAGCTTACGCTGTTTTGGTCTCCAGGGTGTCTCATGCTATACCCATCTTCTCTGGGGCAGTGTCCTGCTAAGCTGGAAGGCACTATCCCCTGGTGAGAGGCGTCAGGGTATCGCACTCACCCCGGGGTACAAGCGAGCGCAGCTGGTGAAAGCGGCTTTTGTGCTGTGTGTGTTCCACCCTGCTCAGAAACACTGCCCTGAGATGAACTGGGATCAGCAGGGCCAGAGCTGCAGCATCACTGGAGATGTGACTGCAACAGTCCTGTTGTGCACCCAAGTGGGGATGCTGCAAGGTGCCTCTGTGTTAGCAGAGGGTGTGAGGATGCTGCAGCAATCTGCAGCTTTCACAACTCCACTGCTCCCTTGCAACCTGCTCCGGTCCCTGATACTTCTCCAAGATGGGCTTCATGGCTGAGACATGAGTTTGATGCAAGATTATCTTCTCTGGGAGGTGATGTTTCTGCAGCAAAGCCAAGAGCAGCTGCCTATGAGGGCCCACTGGGACAATCCCATATGTGCCACACGGTGCTGGGAGTCTCTCCTAAACGCAGTCTCTGTTTCAGATACTCAGCAACCTGTGGAGATGGGCAGTCCTGTGAAACCCAGAGGAGCGTCTGCTGCAGCACATCCCCTTCTGAGGGTCTTTATTTTACCCTCAGGCTCTTAAAGCTGCTTGCTGAAGTCAATACAGTGTCTTGGTGTGAGTGTTTCATGGAGTCTGAGTGTCAGAGTCATGTCATGGCTCTGTGCTGGGCTGCTGGGAGATCTGGTATTAGTGGGGTAAGCTCTGCCTGGGGTGAAGAGGCAGCTCCAGCAATGCTGGTGAAGCATGAATTTGAGCTGGGCAAGAATTTGAGCCTAAGAGGGGCTTCTTGCTGGCATAAATCAGCCTTGTTTGGTTCAGTGCAGCTATGTGATTTAGACCAGGTCAAGATCTGGTTCAGATCTTCCTACTGTGCTTGTTAAGCTCCTGTCCTTGAGGATGGTGTCAGTTCACCTTTGAGCTAAGATAAATGGCTCTCAGTGTAGCAACACTAAATCTATCCAGCCTTGTGCTTGGCTTCCCCAGTCTCTCTTCTTGCTGCAGGACAGGGAGGGCTTCCAGGGAAATTGGGGTTGGAACTGCATGATCTTTAATGTCTCTTCCAACCCAAACCATTCTATGAAATACTTGGGACAGCTGAGAGATACAGTTCTGCATGGACAGCAGTATTGGAGTCCCCTGGTGCCTTTCCCCTGGAAGAAGTGCAAGAATTCAGACACCGAATAAATTTCACAGACATTAACTATGTTAATCAAGCAACTGCTTGTACACAGGGCTGTTATGTACCGCTTTCCTCTTCTCCCCAAGCATGGTCAAATCAAACCAACAAAAGACCCTTGCAGAGAGCTTTTGTTTCTAGCAGTGGCCTCCTGGCTGTCCTAGAGTGCATGGTGCTGAGGGTGCTGTGGGGATCCAGCTCCCTGGGTGGCTGTGTGTCCCTTGGTGTCTCTTCTCCAGCTTGGATGCAGTCAAGCGGTCACTTTTTGTCAGTCACTGCCCTTCTGGCATGAACAGGGAGCATCATATGTCCCCAGGGATGTTCCTGCAGTGCTGGCCACCCTGCCTGCGAGCCTTGTGCCAGCCAAGAGCTGCACTGGCTATCTTGGCTTCATTTGGGATGACAAAGAGCACTTGAGGAGCAGCTCTGTCAGCCTGTGCTGCTGGTGCAATCCTGCCAGCCCTGGCAGATGGGCAGCCTCTAGCAGCGTCCTCTGCTCGCTTGGATGAGTTGTGCTTGTTGGACTTATTTACTGCGCTGATCAATAAATACTATAGGCAGAGGGCTGTATTTCATGACCGCAATGCTATACATGTGCCTAGTGCTATATTTCAAGGGCATAAATAACACTGGGGCATCAGCAGAAATTAAAACCAAACGGAGATAACTTAGAACAATTTACACCCAGAGTTTTTCAACACAGAGGGGGAGGAAGGAAAGGAACAGTGGCTTCAGACAATGCTCCTGGGCTGTGCCCCTCACTTCATCCAGCCTTCTCCTGCCTTTCTGGGGTACCCATGGCTCTGGCTTTGCTCCAGACGAGGTGGCATTGGCTGTTTCCCACCAGCCACCTGCTTTCCCTGCATCCCATTGCACATGGGAACATGGTCCCAGGCTGGCTGCTGGCACATGCAATTCAAGAGCCCCTTTTGGCACATCCTGCCTGCCATCGGATGGTCCCAGCGGTGCCACTGGTGTGTGTTTTGCTAGTGAGCATGTAACCCAGCAGCACGGGCCGCAGCCACTGGGTTGTTTTGTTTCAAAATTCAACATAGATTTAATCATATGAAAACAAACTATAATAGAGGGGTTATTGGGTGCAACCCCCAAAACACAGGCAGCGAGAGCTCGATTCCTCTCCGCTCTGGTAGCATTTAAGCATTTCCCCTGCATCGGTGACGCAGACGTTCTTCATAAATCAGAGAGGTAGGAGCACATTTGCTCCTCTGTCTTTGAAGAGGCGTCAGATCTCTGAACAGAGGCTTCTTGCTGGGTGATCCTCTGGGGCTGGTTCTCATTTCCTTGTAGGAGGTGGGTCTGGAGCCCATTTTGTGCATTTGGGATGGCTTGTGGGGGGAAAGGGGGAGGAAAATGAATGACTTTGCTTCCTCAAAAAAAGCCTTGACTTGACACCACGAGCACTGTGCGCCATTAACATCCCACTGACACAATTATTTACCAGGAAGACGCAGATATTGATTTGGCAGTAACCGCACATGGCAGGGCTGAGGCTGTGGGATGCTGAAAGGCTCCATAAGTGCAAACCAGGCTCACCCTGAGCCTTGGTTTGGGCTGATCCTGTCTCAGAGCTCTGCAGATCTGACCCTGCTGTGTTTAGCCCATGTTACTTTAGGTACTGGTGTGGCTTTTGTCCCTCTGGTGTCACTGCTGGCTTTGCTGTGTGCCCAGACCCTGTACCTTATAGGCAAGGCACTGAGTGCTGTGCTGGAGGTGGTGGGGAGGGATGTGAGATGGCCACATTCTCTATTGACTTGTTGGCAGGCACATCTAAATGCCCTGCTGAGTCTCTGGAGGCCTTTGCTAGATGTAAACCTCTCTTATAGATCTTTGCTGCTAATTGCATATATGTGACCCCTTGGAAGAGGGGATTGGAAGGATGGAGAGAACTTGGGATGCTTGTGAGTCCCTGGATGGGAAGTTGCCACTCCGCTGCAGGATCTCTGTGGTGCTGGAGGGTCCTCATGGCTGGTGTAGCATGCACTGGGGCTGATGGGGACCCTGCACTGTGTCTGTGCTGTAGCAAGGGGTTGCTCCCTCTGGTTGCTGCTGTCAGCCCATGGGAAGAGCCTCTGGGTGCTTCCAGCCTTTGGCTGCACTAACTCCCAGGCGGATGGGGAAGAGGGGTGGCACTGAGGAATTGGTTCATGGGTTACATCTTCCCTTGTACATTTTAATGGAAGAAAATCTACCAAAGTGAGGCATCAAGAGACCCTCAGCTTCTAGGGGCAAGCTGCAGGGGAGATCAATGAGAAGTGAGGCTTCCTGTCCAGCTCTGCCCAATTTTGCCTGCCTTGAAGCAAGGGTGTTAATGCACAACAGCTGCATGGTGGCATGAGGCACCCATCTCTGTGCCAAACTGCTCTCATACTCCTCCTAAACCTCTTGTGTGTGCATTAACCAGGAAGGGCTATCAGAGATGAGGCCCTGAACAAGCTTGAGCTCCAGGTTGCCTGAAGAGGAGCATAAGAGGCTTATCCTCTTAGCACATCACCTCTATGGCAGCCATGGGATGTGCCAGGCACTAAGGATGGGCATGATTTGGACATGCCTTTGCCCGGGAATGGCTTGGGAAAGCAGCTGCCCTGGGGGAGCATTGCTGGCTGCAGTCAGGATTGCCATGGTCATACAGGTAGCTGCAGCAGGAAGATACTCCCTGGAAGAATTTTAAGGCCTTTATGTGGCAGCTTTTTAAAGGTAATTGTAACCCAAAGGTTGTGCTGGAACATTTCTGCCTCGCTGGGCCATTTCCACTGAGGAGCTGGCAGCAGGCTAGCTGCTGACTGAGGAGTCGGCATTGCCATATGGAGCTCTGCTCTGGCTGCTTGCTAAAGACAAAATCATACAGGGCCAGGACTTGGCAGCCCTCCTCCGCAGAGACCACTTGTGTGAATAAATGTTACTCATCGGCGTTACTCAGTGTTACAGGATCTGGCCCGCATTCATAAAGAACAACTGCATTTTGGCCTGGGTTCAGCAAAGCACTCACATATGTGCTCAGGGCAAAGCACACGAGCCATCCCGGTGACTCCCTGGGAGAAATGTTGTGTTTCAGCACACTCTTTGCTGGATCTGGGCTTTCATCTGACTTGACTTTTGTGCCTTGAATCTCCCTTGGCTTTCCCAGTGGAAGCAGCCTCTGTGTCAGCAAAGCCTCTGCTCTTTCTGTGTATCCATGGAGTTCGGCTGAGATGGGAGCCTTATAAAAGAGGAGCTGGGGATGTACTAAAGAAGGATGCAATGGGGAGGCTCAGGGAGGCTGGCAGGGCTACATCTTATTTCTCTTGTTGAGAGCAGGGAAGAGGAAGGAAGAAATTTACTGAAATTGCATAATTGGGCATTTAATGATAAAGAAAAAAATCAATCAAAACCATTTTTGTGTTAAGCATAAATAGCTGGTGGGAGTTTGTAGCCACAAGCTCCTTCAGAATGTGAGCGCAGAAGATGAGACGAAGCAAGCCTGAGGCACAGGTAATGAAGTCATCCCCATTGCTATTAGTTGGAGACACTTTGGAAGGGAATCAAACTTCAAGGCTGCAAGTCACAAACCCACCACTCACATCCCAGCCTGGTTCTTTGCTCCCCACTGACGCTTTGAAAACCTGGGTTTATCCATGAGCCAGGAGATCCTGAGCAAGCTGGGCTTTCATCTGCATGGCGATGCCTGCTCCTCTGTTTCTGCACTCATCTTTAATCTAACTCAACCGGCTGCAGGGGAGTTACATCAGGGACACATTTGGCCTCCAGTATTCACTACACACGCAAGTGCCAATTTCCCCTTTCCTTTCAGAAACGGGTAGTTAAGGACATCAGTGAGCTGTGTGAAGCGGGACAGCCATCACCTGGGTGAGCTCCAGAAGAGGAAATACTCATGTACTGCAAGACAAGACCAAATTCAAAAGAATAGAAGGAACTCTTGTTAGATACGAAGCGCCTTGCCAAGCCAGTGAATCTGGATGCAGTTAGAGAGGTGCACAGTACACAGCAGAAGTCTGTAATGTTTTATTCCAGGGATATATATTTCCGGGACAAGTTGTTAGATTGACCTCTAGCGTTCATTTTCTTCAGGGAAAATTTCTTGATAACGTCCTTCTTTAATCAGGTCTCGTACCTTTACACCCTGGAAAGGCTTCGGAGGGAAGTTTGGGGTTTTCTAATGGATAAAAGCTTAAAATGTCAGTGTGGGAGCAGGCATTTTCTGAGCAGCTGGCTGACAGGCAGCCAGGCGTACACGGGAAACGTTGACACATGATTACCTAAGGAAGGGGCTGGATGTGGTCCTGGCTCTTGGAGGCAATGGGAGGTTTGCCACCGCCATGCCGGGGCCAAGCGCTCAGCCACGAGATCAAAGGTGTGTTTTGACTGGCAAGTTTAGCTTGGACGGGTGGTTGGGATTGCATGGTGCTCTGTTCACTGAATTCTGTGGTGGGGGAAAAATCCTGTTTACTCTGAGATCCCAGTTTTCTTTTACAGCCCTCCCATGTGTCTAGGAGAATTATGCCCCAAGTTTTCATAGAATCATGAAAACATAGAAGGATTTGGGTTGGAAAGGACCTTAAAGATCATCTTACAGCAGGACCTTAAAGCAGGGACAATTTCCTCTAGAGCAGTTGCTCCAAGCCCCTGTGTCCAACATGGCCTTGAGCACTGCCAGGGATGGGGCAGCCACAGCTCCCATGGGCACCCTGTGCCAGCGCCTCAGCACCCTCACAGGGAAGAGCTTCTGCCCAAGAGCTCATCTCAGTCTCCCCTCTGGCAGTTAAAGCCATTCCCCTTGGCCTGTCCCTACAGGCCATTGTCCAAAGCCTCTCTCCAGGTATTGGTGTGTATTGGCTTCTCCTTCTTAGGAACTGCTCATGCAGGGATTGAGTTTTAGGCTCTGTTGGAAAGTGGAACAACTGAAGGATGGAAGGGTTTTCCCCAGTTTTGTCTCTGGAAGGCACTCATCCCATGTGTCCCAATTGGTATTGTTCAGTATCATGTGTCACAAACTGAAATCCAGATATAATTCATTTGGTTTTGGGGTTTCATTGATTTGAATCACTGGAAATGTTTGAATGGCAGCCAACCGCTGCTAAATATCTTGTTTTTTCCTTCCAAAGTGCTCTTTCCCCAGTGTCAGGGAGCTGTCACTAGAACTATTTTTAATGGTTATATTTTTCAATTCCTGATGCTCTGTTGGAAAATACTCCTCATTTGTTTGCTCAGTGAGGGAGGAGGGAATTCTAGTCTTGAGGAAAGTGATGAAAATCCAGTTTCACTGACCTCACTTCAGTTATCCTGGAACTGTGTGCAGGAGTTATTCCCCATAGCTGTGTACTTGGAGACTCCAAAAAGAAGCACTTTCTTTGTCTGTAGTTTCAGGCTTTAAAATCTTGAGCAATCAAAGCTTGATCTTCAGGAAAACCAAGGCAGAGTAGCACTGTGTGGACAAACTGAATTGAACAGACTTGTCTTCGTGTTTTCAAGCAGTGAATTCCTATATGAGCATCTTATTCTGACTTTTTGCTATAAAAAAGACACAGGAGGATTAGATCTGGGATATGTTTATTTGCTATTAGCTAAAATACACCAGCTACTTAGTGACTATCCAGAAGGTCTTAGATTTCAGTTGTGGTGGTGGTTTTGTGCTCAAATTCTGAGACGGTGCTTGATGTGACCTGATTTCAGCGTACAGGTTGGTGCTGCGGCTCCCTTTCCTTTCTCATTGCTTCCTTGCATGACGTTTCTGCTCCACCACTAAGTGAATGTTGCAGAAGGGATTAATTAGTGTTGAAATAGTTAAGAACTGAGCTTGCTGATGAATGGGCATCCAGACCCTGCCTTGGAGAGTGAGAACACTGCCTTCCCCCAGCACGGACCACTGCAGATGCCGTGCTTGCTGCATTTGGGCCCTGCAGATGCTGTTCACCCCTGCCCGTGGGGATGGCTGGGTCTGGTTTTAAGCAGTTTCATGTGAATTCATCAGAGAGAACAGGGAGACTTTGTTGTCTTGAGAGCAGCTGTTGTTTTAAAACACTGTCCTTCCTGGACAGCTGGGAAGAGCAGCCCTTGCATGTCCCACACAGATTTACACCTTAAACAAAGGCTTTTTTCCCTCTTTGCCAGCAATAGGGTTTCCCTCATGCAAAAGAGAGCTGTTGGCATTCCCACCCAAGGTCCTCTTTCCTCACGCACACATGCAGTGTCTGAGTTGCCTGTTCGTGCTGCTGCTGCACGGATGCACCAGCTTCAGGTCTTGGCGTCTTCCCTGGACCAAAGAAGCCCAAATTAGCAGAGATAAGGCAGGAACCAGCCAGGGCCCATGTTCATTTCAAAATAACTCTTGATTGCTGCATTGTCATCTCCTGTAGGAGGTTGTGGTGCTGCTCAGAGAGAGGAAATCGCACTGAAATAGCACTGGGATGACTCCAGTGTTGGGGACCAGGATGGGGGAGACATAGGAAGAAGTGAGGTATCTCTGAGCACCTGCCAGCTGCATCAGCACCTGCATTGCTTCTGCTAAAGATCCATCCATCACTACTCCATCAGCACTCCTGAGTCTCAGCCAGTTCAGGTATCAACCCAAACCACTGAACAGTGAATACCTTTAATAATTTGCTGCTTTTAGTGGATTCAGTCAGGCCAATTACCTAAAACTACAGGTCTGCCCTTTTCATTTTAGAGATTCTTTAGTTTCTAAGAATGTATAAATATTCAATAAGCACTCAGTAAAAGCTTTGAGCAGCACAAACCTCACAGAGCAAATATTTCTGTGTTGCTCTAGCTCTGAAGATCCTATTGAAGATGATTTCTGAAGTGTCCCTGTTAGTGCTGGCTGGGGACTGGCTTCCTCTGCATGCAGACAATCCTGATCCTCACGTACCGAATTGCTAAGTGAGTTACAAAATGGCATTTCCACTCCTTGACCATGCCAATGAGTGTGATTTAAATGAATCCATTCATGAAGGGCCTAATTAGCAGGGACTGTGCAATTTGCAGTCATGGATGGGGAAGCTTCTGCTTAATCGCACATAGAATCAGGCAGAGTGCTAAGTGCTGCTGAAGCGCTGGAGAGTTAAAATCACTCAGACCTTTCAGGAATCATGCACTGGATGAGACAAACACTGAATTATACAGGAGCTGGTGCTGGTAGTGGTGAGGGGAGCAGGCCCTTGCGTGGTGCACAGCCCTCAGGAAACTGCTGCTGGTCTTCCTCTTGCCTCTGTTGTTCCAGTTGTCAAAGGGAGATAAGGATGCTGCTTCCCTTTAGAGACCACTTTGAGGTCAGCTGAGGAGGAAAGCTTGAGTAAAGCTGGGTACAAGTTGAGTAACTTGTTTTTGCAGGCTCTCTCCAGTGTTTGTATTAAGAATTCCTAACGTGGAGAATCAGTTGGTAGTGTAAATCAGCGGGAGATATTCAGATTAGACACTTGTTTATTATAAGCACCAAAAAAGATGTCATTTGTTTACAGTAACCTACAGGAGTCCAAATGCCTGCTCCTCATTGTGCCATGTGAAGGGAAGAATTCGCAGCATCACTGTGAGACATGTATGTCAATCAAATGAATTCTTACCTCAGTATCTGCAAGTTAGAAACTCAGCATCTAATCATATCTCCTAGGGAAAGAACTCTGGTCTCACACCCGCTGCCTTTGTGTCTGTGGCCAGATTGGTGCATCCCTTCAGGATGGCCTCGATAACATCTTCCTACCAGAAGCTATCATGGGAAAGTAAAAAGCAGCTTTTTTCCCCCCAATGTAGACACATTGAAAATGGGAGTGGAACAAAACCACAAAGCATCCTTGTTCTGGTGGCTTTGAAATGAAACAAAGCCTGCAGCCCAGCGCTGGGGACACCGCAGCTTGGGTTTCACCTGCCCTTTGTGTCTCTGTGTGAAAAGCAGCTCAGCCCGGACAAAGCCTCACGAAAGTGGTGACCATGCTGGGCACAAGATCCCAGCTTGGGTCAGCAAGGCTCCATTTAAGCAGGTGCTTAAGTGCCATCAAAACCTTGCTGAGATAGCAGACAAGCCCAATGCCTGCAAGCCTATGGGCTGGGTTCTTGCTTTTATCACCCTTCATGGCAATGGAGAGCTGCAGATCTCATTTCAGTTTTGTTTTACCTTGGTTTACCTTGCAGGCATGGAGGCAAGAATGAAACCTGTACCTTTGCCAGTGTTTTTCAGGTCACTGTCAACTTTTCCTTCTTATCCAATTAGGATCCCATCACACTCTTTATCTTCTGCTTGTCCATGAGCTTGACATAATTAAAACAACAGAACCAACAAAGCAAACCCCTGATTCTCTTTACTGGAGGCTTCAAACCTACAGACCCAAGTTAGATCCATGGCTCGTACTGTATAAAAGGTGACCTAAACACCCATCCACCCGGGCTGTCGGCTCTCTGGCATGCCGTTTGTCATCAGCACGGTGCAATTATCATGGGCTTTAGTGGCACAATAAATATGAGAGCCCAGGTGGTGTCCACTTTCAGCTGTTTAATTGGAGAAATGAAAGATCCTGTAAGACACAGTCAACACAGAGGGTTTGTCAGCCTGCACTGAAGCCTTCAATAGCCCTGACCTTGAGGCCATCAAATTGCTCACCAGGAGTAAGAGTTTTTTATGATGCAGAAGTGAAGAGCATTGATTTTTATAAAGGAAAATAATTTCATATGCAATATAAAGGGACAAAACGGCTCACTCCAGCCTGAAAAGCTGGGAGTGCTGTGTACCAATCAATACAAATAATATCTCAAACCATCAATTCTAATTCATGGAGAAGACACAGGCTATGATTCCCCCCCCCCCCCCCCCCCCGCCTTTAAGGGCTACAACAAAAAATGATTTAGGGACTGGTTCCTCCAAAGCTGTCTGAGATTTGGTTTGGTTTTGGTGTGGTTTTGGTTTATAGTCATAGCAGAATAAGCCTTACCTTAGACTCATGGGTTGGTGCATTGGTGGCTTAAGACCCACTTGTGATCCTGCTGCTTGCATTTGGGAAGGAAAATGTCTTCCAGGGTCTCATTTGGAGTAACACTGCAAGAAAATAGAGACATTGGTTAGAACAGCAACCAAAGATGCAATTGGGTGGTTCAAATTAACATCCCACATGGAAAACCTCGGGATGAAGCTGCTGCCCCAAGTGGGATGTGGGACTGAAGTAAAGCCCCACAGGGCACAGGGCTCACAACAAAAGTGAACCCAAGCTCTGGGCACACCAAGGCTTGTCACAGAGCTCTCACTGAAGCTGGAGATGCTCCAGGCTGGTCCCTCTGTGCCAAGCACCACTGCTCAGGTATGTAAAACCCAGCACTCAATTTGGGGTGAAAGGGGGTTTTTTAGTCACCACACGCTTGTGAGGTGGGCTGATGCCAACCTGATGGAGTTTAATCATGCCAAGTGCAAGCTCCTACACCTGGGTCGGAGCAATCCCAGGCACAGCTCCAGGTTGGGCAGAGAAGAGATTGAGAGCAGCCCAAGGAGA
>JANRGW010029600.1:0-23131 GCA_024733675.1 Psilopsiagon aymara
CATAAAAAGGACATGGAACTGTTGGAACAAGTGCAGAGGAGGGCCACGAGGATGATCAGGGGACTGGAGCACCTCCCGCATGAAGATAAGATGAGAAAGTTGGGGCTGTCCCGCCTGGAGAAGAGAAGGCTGCGTGGAGACCTCATGGCAGCCTTCCAATATCTGAAGGGGGCCTATAGGGATGTTGGGGAGGGACTCTTCATTAGGAACTGTAGTGATAGCCCATTTAACCCGTTACAAGGGCTAGCGGGTTAAAACGTAACCCATTAAGGGGAAGTTTAGATTGGATATGAGGAAGAAATTCTTTACTGCTAGAGTGGTGAGGCACTGGAATGGGTTGCCCAGGGAAGTTGTGAATGCTCCATCCCTGGCGGTGTTCAAGGCTGGGCTGGACATAGCCTTGGGTGATGTGGTTTAGTGGGAGGTGTCCCTGCCCGTGGCAGGGGGGTTGGAACTGAATGATCTTGTGGTCCCTTCCAACCCTGACTATTCTATGATTCTATGAAGCAATTGCTCTGGGAGCTCTCACCAGAGCAGTGCCAGTAGTGCCACAAGGCTTTTCTGGAGGAGTTTAGCTCACTCCTTGATTTTTCTCCCCAAGTCTTTACAAGTGCAAATGGATTTTACACTGTAGTTGTGGGGCTTGGGTGGGTTTTTGCAAGGAGGGGGGAGGATATTACATGCTGGATGCCATTACAATTGATACTGATAAGCCACACATCTGCAACAGTCTGGAATTGCTTCCAGAGGATCTTATTTTATTCCTGAGTCCTGAAGCACATCTTGTTTGTGTGCCAGCCTGCACAAGAGCCAGAACTCCTGGGTAGCTTAGAGGTATAGCAAAGTTGGCCCTTCCTCATGTGGCTATTATTAGACTTAATTCTCTATCATCTGAGCTCTGCACTTAAATACATGTCCCACCATTCAGTGCTCGTGGTTCTGCTTCCAAGCTGCCAGTGAACCCTGGCCATATAATAATGCAGACTTTCCAGTCGTGCATGCTTCCACTTCTCCATCAAACCTGTCAGCAAGGCTCTGTGGTCTTTCCAGAAAATCATGTGGTGTTTGCCTCACGATCAAAAGATGCTGCCTGCAGTCCAAAAAATTACTTGTTTAAAATATCAGCCCTTTGCATAAGCATTCCATCCACTGCACACAGCATGCAACGTGCACTGCCAGGCAAATTCTGTGCCTGGGCACCTGCACTGCCTGGAAGCATTTGATCAGCTCACAATGGTGTGAGAGTTGAACAAAGCAGCCCCAGAAAGGCAGGACGCAGCTCACTTCTCTGCTGTTGCAGAAATAACCTAGGAGCTGAAGCCTGGCTTGTGTTGTGGATGCTGTGACGAGACGAGATGGTGGGTCAGGTCAGCCACTGCGGTGAACCCCAGGCTGCCAAGAGCACACAATGGAAATCTTCTGGTTGAATATCCTGTGAGTGGGTGGCTTGTCTGAAGAAACAAGAAGCAGGCTCCTTCGAGTCGGAGAACAGAGGGAAGTGGAGGGGGGAAGAGCAGTTTCTAATGACTCATGTGCCCCATTCAGAAGCTTAATTTAGCTCCTGTGGTTACCTTTATAGTCCATGAAATGACTTTTTGACCTCCAAGAAGGTAGTCGGTGCCTACTGCACTTCATGGTCTGTGCCTTTAATGCCTTGAATATTTGTGTGCATTATACACAAGAGCTGGCACAATAAATTGGCAGATAATTTTGATAACAAACCAGTTGGTTTACCGACTTGCTTCAAGATCCAGAACTTACTGCTGCTGGGACCAAGGTGAGGAAGGTGAACAGTTACTTGCAGAGAAAAGGATAAATAAAGAGCAATAATGTGCTCTGTACACTTGTGAAAATCTTACCCACATGCATGTGGACATCATGTTCTTGACAGCATCCCTATGCTCTGCTTGTGTGGAAGCACAAGAGCCCATTCCTGCTTGAAAGATGTGCACTTGCATCAAAGGCAAACCCTCAACTGGAGGTCACTGCCAACAGGAGCTGGCAGAAAGGAGCTTACATGGCTTTGACATTTGCTGCCCATCATGTCCATTTGAACACATCCATCTGTTGCTGGCTTCCCCTTGTGCTGCAGCTGGCATCTCTCATGGTGTCATGGGATATACTCTGCCATCATCCTCTTTTCCCTCCTCAGTTGTCTCTGCTTGTGGTCTGGCAGAGTTACACTTTCTCCAGCACCCCCCTTTGAAGCACAGACTTCATGCCAAGGTTTCGTTGCATCTCTGTTAGGCTCCCCTCCTCTATTTCCTTCCAACTGATCCTGAATTTCTGGCCCCTCTTGTGATCTGTCAGTAGGCTCTTTGGTGACTGGTTGTTTCTGTCTTTGATTTTCTTCATTAGTGAAGGATAAAGTGTAATCAGTTTTCTCTCGGTGGTGGTGTAGTTCTTGGGCTAGAAATTGCCTACCTCAGATGAATACTACAAAATATAGTTTCCCTATTTAGAGGGTCATGCCCAGGAATATGAGAAGTTGAGGATATGCTCATTGACAGACAAGCAGAAAAGTAGAGAAATGGAAAAAGAAGACATGCAGAACCAAGCTGATGCTCCATAGGAGTGCACGCCTCTTGTTCTTGAATACTGTGCAAGGGACCAGAAGTGAGCTGGCTGGACATGATAGTATAAACCAGGAAAGCTGCAAAGCAAACAAACAAAGTCAAAAAGAACATTAACCAGCCTGGCAGATCACATCCCAAGTGTAAGTCAGCTGAGTGAAAAAGAGGTTGAGGGAATGGTTCTCTTTTGCACCTGCATGTCTTTAATGAGCAAATTGCAAAGAAGACGGATAAAAAAGAAAAGAATAGGAGTAACCCCACTGTTAGCCAGGTAGAAGCTGTGCTTTGATTTGACACCAGCAGACCACAAAGATCTAAAGTGCTCGGAGCAATCTGAAAGTTTTTTCAGCCTGTAAAAGGTATCTTTTACTAAAACTGTAATCAGAAATCTGAAGAAATATGAGATTGCTTCCTAACCACGCAGAAAGACAAACCACAAGTCATAAAAAATTAAAAAGTTCATTCTAGATTAATAAACAGGCTGAAAAATGTAAGAGCTGAAATGTGCATGCTCAGAGGATGTGCAGTAGCTGTGTAAGAGTAGCACTCATGTACACTGCTAATAAGTTTGTGTCAAAATCTGATTATATGTGGAACAGACACGGAGATAATTTGCCCTCTAGCATGCAGAAAGAATGAAACTACAAGGAAAACATTTCTGTGAACAGATTTGTAGGTAGGAGGCAAAGGATACAAGCGAAGAAGAGACTTCCAGCTGTGATGAAGAAAACAGGACACTGGAAAATGGCCTGAGTGTGAAGTCATATACATACTTGGGCCAGAATAAGCTGGCTTGCCAGTGCTTTTCTTTTTTTATCCCGGTACCTCTATGCTGACGAAGCACAGAGCACCTCAGGGGACGTGCTGATGCAAGACAATGACATTGCTGTGAGGCCAAAGCAGAAAATATAGTTTGTGAAGCTCAGGTTGGTCCCTGATGAAAAGATAAGGCAGTGACACACAGGAATGCGAATGCCACATAAGGGAATTCATTGGTATTACAGAGAGAGTAAAGAAATTTCCTGCTAAACAAACTAGCACTGTTTGAGCATTATGTAATATGGGCAAGCTACAAAGACTTGGAAATTGTCATTGTCTCACTGCTTCAAATTGCAGCAGATAAACACAGCTTTCAGGTAAACCATATTGGCAGGATGGGCACCAACCACAGTCACAAAAGCAGAGGAGGTAACCTATTCATAGTGTTACTGTCCTTCCAGCAAAGCTGCTTCATGGTTATCAAAGCAGTGGGAAAGCTGCTTTATCAGTTCAGGAGTACTAACCCAGCAATCTGGTGCTACATGGGAAAGTTGGGTTGCAGGTAGACTTTGAGATCTCTAGCTCAACATTATTACATCTAAGTAGGATTTAAGGAAGGTTTGTAAGTGAGGTATGTAAAATATTTGTATTTCTCATGACTGGGAAGCTGCAATCTCTATGGATCTACAAGCAAGAAATCCAATCAGATCAAATTATTTCTTCAGAATAAACCATGCAGTAGAGAACAAGTTGCATCTGTTGGCAAGTGTAGATGCCTTCCAAGTTGGCAGTATGATTGGACTTTATGATCTTAAGGGTCTTTTCTAGCCTAAATGATTCTGATTTTATTTCTGAACATCATAGCTGTGAATGTGCATGTTTTGCCAGAACAGCAAATCTACTTCCTATAAACACAGGGCATGATCATGAGAGAGACTGTAAGACACTGGGAGATCCCAGCCATGGGGGTCCCTCTGCTAGGAGATAGCTTATCAGATTGAGCAAGAAACAGGCTTAAGAACATCTGACAGACATTGAAACGAGCTTTTTTAAATTAGACTATCAAAAACCCCACATAACAAGACAACTTGTTACTGCATGAAATATTAATGCTCAAACATTAAACTACCTGAAAGACGTGGACAGTATTTTCCTGGTGACAAAAGGAGAAGTATAGGCCTGAAAGAACATACCTCCCTTTCAAGCCGAATAAGAAAAAGCCTGAAATATGTATGAGTCATGATTTTCTACACTTTAAGGAATTATAAAACAAGGGTTAAATTAGAATTTGCAGGGTTGTTTAAGTTTTACTGTGTCCATGAGAAATGAATTATTGCCAAGTCCTCACAAGGACTGATGTTTTCCAGAAGAGTTATTACAAGACTGCTTCAAATTCCATATAGGACACATAATCAAATGTTCTGCTTACCATCATAATTGCAATGAGCACTGTGGTGTGATGTTATAGCGGCTCACTGTGCTGTGATGTTATACTTCCCCGGGCACCTTCTGACTGAGCCAGCAAAAATCCCAAGGTGCAGAGGGCTAAAAATGAAAGCAGGGTATTTATTACAAAAACAGGCATACTTCTGATTCAGAGGCTGAAATGAGAAAAGAGCAGAAATAAGGAGAGAAAAAAATCCATGAGGGGATTTAGAAAAGGTGGCATCACTGATCTTGCACTGGCGGTCCTGGGTTTATCAGTGCTGTTTGTAGTGGTTGAATATTCAGTATTGCTCAGGGTAGAGTTCAGACTAAAGGGGTTTGCTTCTTGGATAAAGCAGCATTTTTATTATCCCTCAAACAAGGCTTGCAGTGAAGGATTTACCCTTTGCCCTTCATTTTCCCCTGCAAGGAAAAGGAATGTCATGCAGGGCTGTGGTAAGCAATGTAGAGCTGTGGGTTAGGTGTGGCTTTGCTAGACTGCATAAGGTAAGACTGTGTAAGGTGAGACAGGACCAGGCAGCTTCCAAGGGTCTGAACCTCTCTGTCCCACTGGTGAGTACCATGTCAGCCATGGGAAGGGGCTACCTTTAACTTAGATAGCATGGTTCTTGTTGAAAGTGTGTACCACCAGTGATGGTACTTTTCCAGATTATCTTGGCAGTCAGCAGAATATCATCCTCCTGCTGATCCTATCTACCTAATTGCATTTCTGAAAAATGCTTTCTGCTGGAGCATTTGGATGACCCAATTTCTTTTTCTTCATTGGTTCTGTTAAGAAGACCACCAGGTGGGCTGAGGTAGCTTTGTTCCTTGATCCTGCCGTGAATATTTTAGGAGAGCATGAAAACTTGCTTATAGCACATTGGTTTTGCAATAAAATGGTTATTAAAATTGTTCAAATTCTTGGTAATTTATTTTAACTACTTATTATTTCTGGCAGATCCTTAAGAGGAAGGGAAAGGAGAAAAATGTGAAATGGAAAGTAGCAACTTAAAGTTAATCAAATCATTTTCCTGACAAATTTACAGTAACAGAGTGTTACTATGCTTTGTCTTAGCAGTTATGCTGAAGAATTCCTCTGCACATAGAGTATAGTTGAGCTTCTCCTTATTAGATCATCTTTATGAGGTGTCCACATTATTTGTGTCTGGAGAGCTCTTGGTATTTGCAGAATTACTTTAAATAGGTTAAGTATGAATACTTTGTATTAAGCTGGTTCAAGGAACTGCTGCAAGGACAGCAATTTAACAGAAAGCAAGGGTTAAACCTGACTATTCCACCTCCTCCTTGGCTGATACTGGTGTTAGCTCCTACAGTGGCTCTTGGCCTCAGTTCTCCATTCAGCCTGATGATGATCCTGTGCTGTGGATAGGGTGAGGGGTGGGTGATGTGTTCTCCCACCAGGTGTAGCTGGGCTTTAAATTCCAGCCAAGTTGGAGTTTTGCTAGGAAAAAAAAGCAGTTTCTGCGGAAAACAGAACAGATACTTGTTTCTATTTCCCCTTGCAGGTATGTTAGTCAGAGATAACTTCTCCCTTTGGTTACCTATACATCCCTGTTCCTAGGGAGGCAAAAGGAGGCCACCACTGAAAAGTCCCTCACAGAAAATAGTGCTGGAATGTTCAGCTTCAGGTTCATGGCTCACCTAATATTTACTGGTTGTTAGTAAGAAAGCCAGCTGTTGCCCTGCCAGAGTTAACCCATCAGATAACCCAGAGATAAAACAGAGCGATTATTTCACGTAAAGAAACAGTGATATGTGGTGCTTCAGAATCTTTTCTTGTCCTTTCCTTCCCATGTCTGTCCTTAGAGGCTATGCTTTAAGCAGAGGAAGTATTTAGAGGAAAGTCTACAAATTTTAGTAGTTTTTCTGAGGTTCAGCAATACTGAATTTGTCTATTCTGATTCTTTAGTGGTTCTTGGGGGATATTTTCATCTGAAAGCTATCCCAGGCATGTTATGCAGCCAGTCGTTACTGTGGGGTTCTACTGCGGGTTATACAGACGTCCTGAACAGTTTATGAGAATTAAGATTTAATTTGAAGTTGTTAAAAAGTATGGGTATCTATCCATGTGGTATTAATGTATTTGATTCATTTTTTTTCTAAAATATTCATTGACTATGTATTTTATATAAAATTTGACTGTAAATTTTTTAGCAACAAAATGCGTTACAAAAAAGCACAGAGGAGTTTTTCTCTGAAGGGCATGTCTAGACTTGTGTTAATTTAAACTTCAAGTGTGAGCTTTAAAACTGCCCCCCTCAAATTTCTTATTTACCCTGATATGATTTATTTCAATTTAGCTTAAATGACCAAGCAATTAAATCCAAAGAAGGGCATGCACAGAGAAGGTTACAGAGACATAAGTGAGCAAGTTTTAGTCAACTCTTTTATATTGAATCAATGCTCCTTTTTGCTTAAAAAAACGCCTTACAATGACTTTCAGTCTCTTCCCTACATAAAGTCTTGTAACCTGAGTGATGTATTAAATAAAATGAAATCAAAGGTTAGCACACGAGAGCAGTCATACACTCCAGTAACATACATCTTGAGGATTGAAGGGTTTACAAACAGATTTCTCTCAGGGAAGAAAAGCAATTGGCACCCAATTAGTGCTAAAGCATATTCCTAAAGCTCAATGACTTGAGAGCAAATTACAGTTGTCATTGCGGATTTGTGAAGTGTACTGAACCATGATGCATTCCTTCAGAGGGAAGTTGCTCAGATGTGAAAGTCTAAAATAGGCACAGCAAGTGCGAATTCTCCGTGTTTCCATGAAATCCGTGCTTCAATAAAGCAAATCTGTAGAGTAACCATGAGGTCAATTGGATGCATTTTTACGGATTCCTGCTGTTTGTTAAAAACCTGTCAGTGGCTCACTGAGCTTTAAGCTGAACTGCACATCAGTCCCACTCCTCCTTGCCATTCCTTAGCCCTCAGTTATGTAGCTCTAGGCTGTCACAGAGATGGCAGTCTGTGCCTGAGCAAAACAACATGGGGGAAGGGGTTTTGCTGCATAACTAGTAAGGTGTGGGCTTTTTGATCTCTGTTTCTGAACATAGTTTTTCCTCCTTAGAGTGGGAGATCAGTGGAGTCTGATGGTGATCGCAGAAACCTTCATCAGCAAGGGAAGCTTTCAAACTTATTTGCTCTTCCTTTATTTTTATACGCTTCATACCAAATAGCCACAAGCCTGGACTTTATTATCAGTCAACCGTTTTAGCAAGATTATGCACAACAAGAAGGAGAACAGATGTCATTTACAAATATACATGACATTGGAATTTCTTATTTGGCTCATTTAAGGAAAGATTATGTTTGAATATGTATGAAAAAGCACAGTTATACGTCAGAAAAGGCATTACCTATTCACAGCCTCCCTACGCTGTTGATCTGGTATACTATTGCAAATGCAGGGTCCTTCATAGCAGTGCTCCTGCCCCGTGCTTGGACCTGGCATCCTACCTCTGTGTGTGTGTCACACGTGGCACCCACCTGCATGGGACCACCTTATGCCTGCATGTACAGCAGCCACCACCCTGACGCGGGGGCTGTGGCACGTCTGCTGTCATGGCCAGGCCATGGAGCCAACCCATCTCGCATGGCTTCAGTCAGCCTCTTGATTCAGTGGCTTTAGTGTTGCCCTGAATAAGGATGCTTTTCTCAACTGGAAGCAGGGATAGCAATGAAGCAATTAAATGAAAAGCCTTCACTGTTAATTTATGTTATTTGTCGTAGCTCCTGGAATACAATCACAGAAACAAAGACTGAATTGAGAACAGAAGGAGGGAACTTATTTGAGAAATTTAGATATCAGACAAATTTCATAATAATTTTGAAGTGTGTCTGCTTGTTTCAATTGGTCTTCAGAAATCTGTTCCAAGGTTCTAAGTGCATAAAGAAAAGTTTTGCATTTTCAGATTGTCTTTCTTTGCAAGCTCATTGTTTAAGAATAGGATAACAATTGTACTACAATTAAGAGCCTTGCAAGATAATAGGAATGTTAATATTCTTTCTGTTCAGTACAAGTTTTGAAAACCTGCTCTGTCTCTCCTGTAGCTGACGCAGAATATAACAAAGCGTAAGGAAAAGTGAAGTAGACTCAGCCTAAAGAAAGAAAAATCTTAAAATAAACATGAAAACAGGAAATCCAATACAAAGCTCTCACAAGCCTAATGGCAGCTAACTCTACATTTTGTAAATAGGGAGTTGAAATTCATACAAACCCCTTTGTATGAATTCGTATATGTAGAATGCAGTATGTGAAAAATATAAATACATTCACATAATCTGTTACGTCTTTCTTAAGCTTGAACAATAGAACATTTTGAACAATAGAATATTTTATTTTAGAAGAATTATCCATTATTAGTTTTGTTTTATTATTTTTCAGGTAGTGATTTAGGTATTATACCAGTTAATACTGGTATAAATTTTATTTTCATTTTGGTATGACCATCTTCTCTTTGCAGGAACCTCATCCTTCTCAAATAAGACCTCAAAGTGGACCACAAGCAGGTGGAACAATGCTTACCATCACTGGTACAAACCTGGCCACTGGTTCCAAGAAGGATGTTCAAGTTTCAGTTGGTAGCCAGCCTTGCAATGTGTATGTACCCTGAGTAAATAATACAAAGCTGCATTCTAACAAAGCACCACCCTTTTCTGGCCTTTAGAAATCAAACAAATCCATTGTCTATCTCTTTGTGACTCATCCCATGAAATGGGGCTCTGCACATAACCTTCAGACACTCGCTCAGAGCCTTCAGCTGGGAGAAGCACCAAATAAACAACCAAAGTGGGAGAACTTGGATATCCAAAGGTTTCTCCAGTTTCGGCTTTCTGTGCTTGAGTGGCTGCTCCAAACACACCCATGCTTTCACCTCAGCAGTTCCTCAGTGGTTCCATATAAAATCTCAATCTTCTAGTGCCCCTTGGCTTGTACCCCTCATTTATTTTCCCTTTTATTGATTGCTGCCCTTCTTTCTCCCCTTTTCCCCTCCAAAATAATAAAAAAAAAGGAATCACATGAAATGTGCTGACATTGCATTGCTCTTGTGTTTGTACACTATTCCTTTTCGTATCCTACAGCTTTTTATAAAGACCCTAACTGATCTAAGTGTTGTCTTCTCTTGTAACTACTCAGTGCCTAGCAAAAGTAGAGCCCAGGTTTTGTTGCTTTTGAGGCACCGCAGTAAAGATTACAAATCACATTGCAAATGGTAATGTGAGTAACTGAAGATATTCCTCTTCTTTTTCTTTTCCAATCTAGCACTGAATTTGGGGATGAGATCGTTTGCATTACAGGACCTAATAGCAAGGTTGAAAATGTTCCAGTCACAGTGAACTATGGGGGCGCAATAAGTACTGTACCACAGCACTTTTCATACCGTGAGAACCCTACTGTCACAAAGTTCCTGCCAGTAAATAGCTTCAGCAGGTAACAAAACGTTTGTCTAAACTTCATTTACTATTGGGTTAAAATGTATAAATATGTAATAAACCTATTACATGTAGAACTGTTTGAAATAAAAACTCTTGTATTCTAGCCATACACACATTTAGATATGTAGAGTTTGTGATCTTAACCGCAGCTGATGTTTAAAAGCATTCTGTTTACCTTTGAACTTTAATCCCCACTTCAAAGGTAAATCCTGAAACCAGAAAAAGTAATGAGCTTCTTTTAAATGAAGATGTCTCAAAGAAGGAGATTCAAAGCATTTCAGCTTGATGTCAGACAACATGATCTTTGTGTTACTTACAAATCCTTATCCCATAGGGTAACATATATAAAAGGTTTCTAATGAAAAGGTTTCTAACAGTTCTTCTATTCAGCTTTTAATAAGTATGCTGGGAACAGAGGAAAATTATGGCTTGTCATCTCTTTGTCCCATGAGGAAAAAAAGTATCTTTTTAAGAAAAAGATCAGAGTTCATTAGTGTATGCTCTCTTCTGTGGTGGTACTCACCAACACCTCATCTGGTAACTGCTTCTTCTGGAAGAAAGCTCAAACAGTACTAATTGTGGAACCAAAGAAATGTGCACCACTCTTATACTATGGCAAATCATTTGTATAAAAGTCCTTGTGGCATACCTCAGGTTTTGAAAGTCATTTTTGACTGATACAAGGACGAACTGGTGACCTGGATTCACACTGATCTCTGCTGTTCCCTGGTATTCTGGTCTCTTAATGGAGCAGAGTTGGAAGAGACAGATCACAATGTTCCCACTTTCTTTCAGTAAAAAGAATATCATGACCATACAAACAGGGCATTAAAAGTAAAATCGGCTGTGACTGCTCTTGGAGAAATTGGTACCTGCCTCCTTGAATATTGTGTAGTCACTTATGTAGAATAGGATTTGGTTTTAATATTTGCCTTTCATTTTTGGTTTGGGTGGGTTTGGGGCCTGGAGGGCTTTTTGGTAGATCAATAGTGATTAACCTCACAGGTTTAAAATACTTCTTTTTTATTCCTGTGTATAAACTGAAGCTTACTTTAATGGATTGCTTTGAGGATTGCTATCCCTCTTAATTCATGTTACTTTGGTGACTTTAATTCCCACTGGCCACTTGCATGCATTCTTCTTCTAATGTAAATGCATTATTTTTTAAACATTGTGTTGCAAGTGAAAGGAAGTAGAGAAGCCTGGTGCCTGCAGACCTGTGGAAAATAAACTCGCACCTTTGTCTCTGTATGTGTGGTAGGTGGAGTGATTTTAATAAAAACATTGGAGAAGTAAAGCACCCAAAGATAGGCAGCAATGAAAACCCACAAATACTGGCAAAGCAATTTGTGCCTTTTTTTATTCTGCTGTTTTAAAATGAGTTTAATGTTGACATCACTGCTTATAAACGCTACGGTCATCTGTAGTTTTAACAGAAATCCCTTTTGTAGGGTATCTAATTGTCATGCAGGCATTATAAAGGTGCTTCCAGGGTAAAATACTGTTAGTGGTAATTCACCAGTGATTTGACTTCTCTTTTAATTCTGCCTTTCAGTGGAGGAAGAAATATTACAGTAACTGGAACCGGTTTCGAGCTCATCCAGAGTTTCTCATTGGTGGTGCATGCAGAACGTCCAGAAGCAGGGAAAATGAATCTCAAAAGGGTAATTTTCTTTCTTTTTTCACAAAGACGTTGCATTAGATGCATAACACATAGTCTGTTCAAAAATGCATTTAAGTTCGCTCACTGGACTTCACTGGGCTTGGAGTGGAATAAGGTTTAAACAGATTTCTGTGTCTGTTCAGGGTTTCCATGGAGAAGAGCCCACTCATACCATCTTGACTTACATTCACTTGCACCTTGCAGTCTTCTGCTTTAAAATTATTTTAATTCGATATGAATAAGGATAAAAGAATTAAGCTTTGAGTGGTGTAGTGGATGTATTTCAGAATTGGAAAGTGCTTAAGTTTTCATGTCTTTCTCCTTCTTCTCCCCTGCAAACTTTAGAGATTTACCTGATACAGGACTCAAATCCAGACAATGCTGAGTACTCAGATTCACACAGTCATTGGCTTTTATTTTCTCATGCCTCAAAGAGCAATGTGTTCTTCTCTCACTTGCTTCATGCATATTCCACCTATAGGATGTTCAGAAACAGTTGTGAAAAATAGCATCTCATGTTAAGAATTGACATTACCAGTTTCCTGATTGTCAGTTTAAGACTGTCTTACGATCCATGTGCACATATTGCATTATATGCATGATTCAACTTCAAGAGTATACCAAAGCCAGCTGGATTTTCATCCATTAGAACCCTACCCTTAAATAATTTTAAGAAGAAAACTAACTATGTTTCTTAGACCATAAACTATAAGATGTTATTATCTTGATAACCTTAACTCCTAGGACAATCTTAAAGGCTACTTAGCATTCTTGTCAGTGTTTATCAACATTTCTTACCCCCCTTCTTGTGTATGCTCACTATCCTGTCAGCACATTAGCTTAAGTTAGCATTACATACAGCACACATTCATACTTAAAACTAGAAACTTCTCTAATTTTTTGTTTTGCTTCCACTTACATGGCAGTGTCAAGGTAGAAGAAATGTTGAGGGTTCCTATTAATGTTGTTGGCTGCAGTCAATGTTACTGAATGACTTGAAGGAGTTTCTAGAATAAAAATATTTGTGTAATTTGGGTGGCATGGTTTAGTGTGAGGTGTCCCTGCCAATGGCAGGGGGGTTGGAACTTGATGTTCTTAAGGTCCTTTCCAACCCTAACTATTCTATGATTCTGTGAGCTGGGTGTACAGGACAGGTTAACTGAGTTGTTACCTTGAGTAGCTGGTTGACAATTGGTAAATTTTATTCTGAAATTCACTTAGTAATTGTATTGAATTTCAGCAAGGTATTTTACAATATTAGTAGAAAAGAATCTACCTGAGATACTTTATGGTACAGAAGATGATCTGGACTAAAGCTGTCATGTTAACCCTCAATCTTAGAGCAATTTAACGATACCAACCCAATATGCTCCAGAGCTGCAGAATTTGGAGGCAAAGGAAACTGATCCGTAGCCTAAGCTTTTTCTGCAGGCATAGAATATAATGAATCAACAATTTATACCCATCAACAAATTTATTTCATATTATTTACAGAAAATACCTCATACTGTGTTATTTCTACTGTATGGTGAGGATATGAATCTAGTTGTTTTATCTCTACAGTCTAAGGTTATCAGTAGTTATGACCAGGAATGAGTCAGACTCTAAAATGTGCATGTTCTTCTTGTTTCTTACAGTTTGAAGGAAAGCTTGTTAAAAGACTCAATGAAACCACAGTGGTTTTTTCTTCCCCACCAATATTGGAAGACCCAGAAAACTATAACATTACCACTATTATTCTAATGGATCATTATCACTTGGTTGTAAAAAATGAGAGCCACTCCTTTACCTATGTTGCAGACCCAACCTTTGAAAACTTCACAGATGGCATCAAGAAACAAGTCAACAAACTTATTAATGCAAAGGTAAACTTCTCAAGAGATAGTGGTTGCTCATTTTGTCTTTGAAGCGTTTATAGAATTTTTCCTTCCTTTCTCGAATTCTTAACAGTGTTTGGTGCCATACCCAAAATGCTTGGTAAGGTCCCCTACCTCTGTAAGATGTTGAACATCGTCAATTCCTCTTTTCTTCCCTCTACCCCTCTCAGAGAGAGTTGCTATCTTTTAGCAATACTTTGGGTTTCCCAAGGATGCTCCCTCCTGCTGGGCCTGGCATTTGGAAATGCCTTCTGCCATAGAGCTCCCAAGTACTGGAGGGAACATCTCACTTCAGGAAGGAAAAGAGAGGAATTGCATAATTCCCAACCACTCTACTCCTCTGTAAACTGCAGTGCTAATCACATCTGCTGCTAAAAATTATCCAAATGCAAAGCTGCAACTCAGGGCTTCTGTCTGGAAGATCTTGCAATGATGACTTAGTCTTGTATTTTCTGTCTAGGGCAGTAACCTGAACAAAGCCATGACAATAGACGAGGCACAGGCTTTTGTGGGAGATGAGTCTTGCAACATAAAAACACTTACTGAAACAGACTTATATTGTGAGCCACCAGAAGTACAGCCTCAACCAAAGAAACGACAGAAGAGAGATACAGTCAACAACCTTCCTGAATTCATTGTAAGTTACCTTTTCAATAGAATTTAATGCCATGTGTAAGTGACACTGGTATAGTACAGTGCTTTTTAACTGAAGCAATTTGTTCTTTAAGCTAGTTGTAGTACTGTGAACAAACTTCTTGCAGTTCTTTCTTCCTCCAGATTCTGCCTGCTGTCTAGAAGACATCACGTGTAAAAAGAGGTCCCAAGCTGCCAAATGCCTTCAACCATCATTACATAGGAATTGTAGCAAGACAGGCTGGGGATTTTTGTTCCTCTGCTAAGTAAAATAAAATCAGTTCATGGAATAAAGTGCTAGTGACTTAAATTCGGCATAAAATGTTCAGAAGTGTTCCCCTTGTTTGGCAGTTTGGGCTAGAAATTCAATTGTGAGAATTCCTAAGAATTTAGAGTTCAACTGGGAATTGAACCACTGCATCTATACACTTCTTGAGACAAATGTTTGTGTTTACATACTTAGGTGAAATTTGGGCTCCGGGAATGGATCCTCGGAAGGGTGGAATACGATACACGTGTGAGTGACATCCCACTGAATCTTATTTTGCCAATGGTACTTATTCCAATGATAGCAATCATCATCATTTCTATCATCTGTTACAGGTAAGTTCCTTTAATTAGGTGGGTTTGCTATCCTAAAGTTTTCAAAGTATTACCTGACTGTTTTCAGCTCAGTCTAGAGAAATTATCTTCATCTTCTTTATGAGCTGCAAGGTTAAGAAAGTCAGTTGCAGTTGGAAATATGTATGTACAGCTGGAACACCAATTTATTCCTCTCACGCACACCAAATTCCTTGGTGTCAGTCAGCCCAGTCCATCCTTTGTACATAAGCACAACAATTGGTCCCAAGCTTGCCAAGCACACAATTGCAGGCTGAGTTGCATGCATATATTGCAGCTAAAGTGCCTCTTGTGAAGGAGATAACTTATTTTTTATACATATCCATCACTGTTTATACTGCTTTAGTCAGCACAGTAGGTCTGAGCTGGATGGATTTGGATTTGGCTAAGGGGTCATTTGGGCCTTTCCAGCTGATAAGTGTTACCCACAAACAAATTTCATGACTAATGGTGAAATTCATGCTTCACAAAGGACCAGAACAATGTCTTTATTTCACTTAAGACCTATTTTAAAGTTGGTAATGAGGGCCTCGTACTGTCTTTCGGAAGGGGGCGGATTTCACTCTTACGGTGCGTATCAACATAGCTGAAGCAGTGCTGAAGTATGTGCTGTACAGCATTGATGTTCTTGTGGACCTCCTGCAAACTTCTCAGTTCAGCTCCTGGGAGGCTCAGAGCCAGTGCAGGAATGTTGCAAGCAGTCTTTGTTCAGTACATACAAATTGAGTTTCTGTACTTACTATGTGATTGAAAACATTTGTAGCTACTGCTTATTGGATATTATATTGCTGGCCCAAGTGTGCTTTGAAGCAGCAGGCCCCTGATGGTGCCAGGTTGGTTTGCACAGAATGAAGGCTTGGTCTACTGTTCCTGTTCTCCTCCTCCATTCTCTTTCTGCTTCCAGTGTTTAAAAAGAAAACAAAATCAGGAAAATGTCACCCACTCAGAGCTGTTGCAAATTACTTACTTTTGCAGTTTGTAACTTAAAATCTTACCTTATTCCATAAAGACGCAAGAGCCAACAAGCAGAACGAGAGTATGAAAAAATCAAATCACAACTTGAAGGCCTGGAGGAGAGCGTGAGAGATCGGTGCAAGAAGGAATTCACAGGTATGACAGATATTTGCACTCCTGTGGTCCTCTCAAGCAGTCAGAAGATGGGCTGGAGCAGTGGTGCTAGCTTGCAAAAGCTGTCCTCTGGGAATAAATAATTAGATCTTAGTAGTCGTGATTACTGACATTGACATACAGGAGATGTTTTGCAATTATATATGAGAGCTGTAAATAAAATAGGGAGCTGAAGCTATTAAAGGAAATAGTCTATAGGAAGCACAGAGTTAGCAACTGGGAAATAGAAACTAGTTCATGTAGATGATACTTAGAGCCATAATGAGAGTGGTGATTGATATGGAAGTAAGAATTTTTTATAGTAACTAACCATGTACTTAGTATTTAGTACAATTGCTGTATGCAACCTGGTCTAGTGGCAGGTATTGGAACTAGGTGATCTTTAAGGTCCCTTCCAACCTTAACCATTCTATGATTCTATGATTAAAAACTGTTGTCAGAGCTGCAAAATTTATTTGCAGCAATCACCACGCAAAGGGCTAATTTGGCAAGCTTGCAGGAAACAAATAGCATTTTGCCCTGTTTATCGTGGGAAAACCTTAAGCTTGATTTCAGGAGCTAACTAATTGTTCTGTGTAAATGTAGAGGCATCATCCCAGGCAAGGCAGCAGGAGGTGTGAAGGCTCAGCATTTCTACATGTTGAGCTACTCTTTGCAATGCTTAAATTAGGCATCTGAGTGCAAACATTGCAAATATTGGCCTAAATGATTAGCATGAAATGTCACCTCATTATCTGAATTACACTTGCCATTGGGTCATGTTGAAAAAAATCTTTACTAAAAAAGCCCCACATTTTATTTCTAAAGAGAAAGAGGTTATTTCATATTGGCAGTGGCTAAAAAGCAGGACTGAATTAACAGTTTCAGTTAGAAACAACAGTTTCAGGTTAGAGTTTGAAATTAGTTTAAGAAGCTCAGAGTATCTCAAAGATTTCAGCCATGCTGGAAGCCTCTCCCAGATTTGCTTTTCTGGCATTTCTGGGCCAGGATGTTCTTTTCTTGTACCAGTTTGCTTTCTCTGGAAAAACAACTCCTTCCAGGTTCTGGACACAACAGAGGTAAATGTTCGAATCAAGAACTATTCCTGAACAGCCTTCACTTCAAACTACATTTTGAACTGTGAGAGGTCTGATCAAGGTTAACAGCCCTCCCTCTCACCACCTCTCCTATGGAACTTCATACATGTTTCTGAAAGGAGAAGGTGACTTTCTGACACTCCTAGTACAGAGCTAGACTCCGGCTGTGTGTTGGGTTGAAAGTTTTCTGTCTGCTCCACCAAACACAGAACGCTGCAGTAGTAGAATGCATATCCAAGGAGTATTCCAGTTCCTAAACACTGAATTCAAAAGACATTCTAGATCCATACTGTGGAACTGTAGTATCAACAGCACAAATTGCAGTCTTAAACTCATGGGACCAAAGGTAGCCAAGGAAGGGGCATCAGAGAGGAAGTACAAATACCGCAAAGCTGGAAACCACAAGATGCTTTCTCCCTCAGCTTTGCTGAATGCTGTAAAACAAAGAGGTTTTGAATAAAGGCAACAAAATTGCAGAGACAACAGGTCACTGTATTAATTAACATGGTATTTTAGTCAATCAGCAATATTGGGTAATTGGAAAGCCTTCAGCTAGAATAGCTACTGGAATGGATGATTGCCTAATTCTTGTCCCTTTTAAGAACTCCGTAGCTTTTGAGTCCTGCAGAAAAGTTTCCACCAATTTCAATGAATCATTTAACCTTCTTCCTTCCTGCCATCCCCTTCCTTCCAATTAAATTAACATGCTTTACACTTTAAAACTTTCTTTCTTTGATTGCTAAGTGTCTTTTAAAAGAACTGTCATTGATACCTAGACTCAGAGGGGGTAGAATGTGCATTGAAAAAAAAGCCAAACCAACCCATATTGCAGGATTGTGATGGGGTTTTTTGGCTCTGCACTACAATCCCACATTCGTATATATGAACTCACCCAGACATTAAGGCAGCGACAAGGAAACCATCTGTGCAAAAGGCATTTATCCTCATGTCACCATAGGATTAGCTATGGTCATAGTTAACAGGATAGTTGGTAAAAATAGCAAGAGAAAATGTGAGATGAAATAGAGGTTTTGGTGTTGAATAGCAATAAAAGGTACCCAAAGAGATTGTGTTGCCTAAAAAAGCTGCAGGCTTTTTTTAAATGAACCTTTGAACTGTATTGCATATTCCAGACTTAATGATAGAGATGGAGGATCAGACAAATGATATCAACGAAGCTGGAATTCCAGTACTGGACTACAAAACCTACACAGACAGAGTCTTCTTCTTGCCCTCCAAAGACGGAGAGAAAGACGTGATGATTACGGGGAAGCTGGATATTCCCGAGGCCAGGCGGCAGACTGTGGAGCAAGCTTTGAATCAGTTCTCCAACCTCCTCAATAGCAAATCATTTCTCATTAATGTGAGTTCTGAAGTAAATTTGCTTTGTAACCACTGCAGATATGTGGCATCACAGCCAGAGCTTCCCGGCGGGGCAGAGAGGCAAGATCATATGTCTGTGCCAGGTCACGTAGTATGGAATTAGTCAACATTGCAGTGGCTGTAGGAAAACAGACATTACCCAATCTGGCATAAGAACTGCTGTTACAAGTTTGTTTTAGCCTTTTAAAAAATGTGATCAGAGAATGCTGATTTCACCGTGCTTCATCACAGGAGTCACGTATGGGCAGCCATCTGCTGGGTCTCTGTCCCCAAGAGGCAGAGTCTCCTCAAGTGGCCTATTCATCCAGATTGATGAGTGCTCACAGCAGCTCTGAAGAGACTTCTAATTGCTCACTCTCAAAAACTGAGCTTGATTGTCAGACACCTAAATATAGATTCAGGCTTCTAAGTTTTTCTCATTTTTTAAATGAGGCTCCAGTGCTGAGCTAGTTAATGGTAGCATTACAGTTTATGGCAGATGAGAGCGCATTCCCAGGTGTTCTTATATTACTGTCTTTGTAATTTGATGTGAAAGGACTGGGACTTAGCGGGAAAAGGGAGCCGATTTTGTCTTTTAAAAAACTGTCACAGAACACCTTTTTTCATTTAATTAGAGCATCCTTTTTAGATAAGGCTTCAGTTAAAGTATGTACCCTGGGTTAGTCCACTACACTGTGTGTGTATCTAAAAACAAATTTTAGGCAACGTTTTCTTATAAGTAGTTTTTAGCAAACTTCTGAAAACTTTTTCAAGTGCAGAGAAGTGTTGAGGTTCTTCAGAAACCTGTCGTCTTTATTTAATTGTACATTTGTTTTCTGTTCCAGTTTATTCACACGCTGGAAAACCAAAGGGAGTTCTCTGCTCGAGCTAAAGTGTATTTTGCATCTTTGCTGACAGTTGCTTTACATGGAAAACTAGAATACTATACTGACATCATGAGGACGCTGTTCTTAGAACTGATGGAGCAGTATGTTGTGGCCAAAAACCCAAAGCTAATGCTAAGAAGGTTTGAATGACTGTCATATTTTCTGTAGCTCTCTGGTTTCTGTTAATGTATTTCTTTTACAATGTGACTGTATTAAAATGCCAACTATCCATCAAAGTCAAAAATAGCCTGACCCAAGCATATTAGGAAGACAAGCTCACCAGGAATAGCCATGGAAAGCACACCCAGGACTGCTGGCAACAGATTTCCATATTCAAATAGTGTAGAGTAGAATCTACATCAAAACTACTGAAAGATCTACCTTCCTTACAACACAATACCAAACATTTTGTTTACTTTGTAATATAATTTGATTCCAAATGATCTAGCATTTATACCACACATCATCTCCATAATGAGCACACATAACCAGCTTGCACTTTGCATTCAGTGAGAGCTTGCTTAACTCTGTTGTTATCTCAAGTAAAGTACAAAAGACCTTGCTCTGTGTATGTTGTAGCTTTGTAATCTGAAGGTAATTTCCCAGTAACTGCACAACTGGGTTAATTTTTTAGCTCTTAGAGCATAGACCAAATCTAAGATTTTTGCATAAAGAATGTATTTCAGTAATTAGCTGAAGGTGGCTAGGAATGATGAGCAATACAAAGCACTTATCCTAAAGCAAGTACATGCTCTCAAGGCTCTATAGGGAAATCAGTGCATTAGGAGAGTGCATGCAGTTAAGCATGAAAAAATATTGTATTTCAAGCAAGCAATGTTTTTCGTTAAAACTGTGTCATTAACGACCCTCACCATGCGCGGGGTTGGTTTTGTTTTTCAGATCGGAAACAGTTGTTGAGAGAATGTTGTCTAACTGGATGTCTATTTGTTTATATCAGTACCTCAAGGTAAGAGCTGAAGTCAGTTGCCTATGGGGTTTTTTATTAATACTACTTGAACATGCTGCACTGGGTATATCTTTTGCGTTTGCTTTATTTCACTTCCTTTTCTTTAAACAGGATAATGCCGGGGAGCCTCTTTATAAATTGTTCAAGGCTATCAAGCACCAGGTAGAAAAAGGCCCAGTGGATGCTGTACTAAAGAAAGCCAAGTACACACTGAATGACACAGGCTTACTGGGAGATGATGTAGAGTACACGCAGTTGGTAAGCTGAGCATGATTAATGTATTAGAAACTCTGTTTTTTCTTTCAAGTCCTGTAGTGTTAAGTCTGTGTATACTTTTCTAGACTTCTGTGATCTGCATTGGAATTCTGGTCATAGATATGACTGTTGACAGTTTGACCAAAGCAAGACTCCAAACAGGAAAATAGAATTTTAAAGAATCTTCTAAGCATTAAATCCAAGTCCTGCCACTGTGGAATGCTTTTCAGTAAATCCTTTCCATAATTTTCAGTCTGTCTGGACAGTGGTTGGGGTGTTTGGTGCCTTCCCTTTTCCTATCTAAATTAACTGGCAATTAATTTTTGCAGAATTCTTGCACTAATGTTACACTTGAACTTTGGGTTGTCTTTCTCCCTTGTGATTGCTGCTTGTCAGCATATCAAATAGCATTTTAGAGTCATTTTAGTGGTATACCAGGATGAACACCTCTACAGTCCTGTGAGATGGCTCTGCAATCTCCAAAGCCTTTTATGAGCCTATTTCTGTGCCTGTTCCTGTGTGAGTCAAACTCTCCTGAACATGGGCAGCCCAGCTGGCATTGAAAGGGGCTTATTTCCACCTAAGGAAATAATTCCCTACAGTGATGAGGGGAAGCTGCCTCTACAGGCACTTCTAGAGACCTGTATTAGGTGCTTCAAGTGGAATGAAGTAGAATCCCCTGAATCTGATCAGCAGTGCCATGGTTCAGTTCTCTTCTATTACAAATTCTGCTTTGACTTCATTCTGTTCACTGCCACAAACTTCCAACACTTTTTCAGCCAGACTCCAGCACTCAGATTCAATGTCTTTGAAACACTGAAGCAGCACACTCTCTAGCTGTTTGGGGAGCTTAAATTCTAGTTTTACTCTTTCTGACATCTTGCTGTCTTTCTTCAGGACAAAGTGTAACGAATGTCAAAGATTCACAAACTGTCCTTCAAAGAGCAACACAGGATTTTTTTTCCCTCTCTGATTTCACTTTTATTGACATGTTATGAGCCATTTATGGTTGTCTCCAACTGAGAAGGATGCAGTGACCTATCTGCAGTGTGGAAAGAGAAACTTAATAAAAAGCTCTGTTAAGTCCTGACTGAATATCCCCACCATTTTGTGTATTCTGAAGGGATGCTGGTGGGAGGGCTGATGTGAAGAGACTGTTGTAGGACTTCCACTCACATAATCACTAGACTGTGACCTCAACTGCATGGAGGAAGAGGGTGTGCTGGGCAAGAAGAAATATTTTAGGTTCAATTGATATTTTGGAGATTAGTTGAGTTGTCGCCTTCTTATCTGAGCTGAAAGTGCCACACACTGAAACTACAGACTGGCAATGCTGCTTATATTTTCTCTTGTGTATGGAGAACAAAATTTACTTGCATTGTACATCATGTAAGACTTAATGGCAATAATTCTTTGCTCAGTTGCTTCTTTACACAAAAAAAAGCCAACTCCTGCAATTGAGCTAAATGAATGCAGTGTGAAAGCAGAAAATTTGTGCATGCAGTCAGTTGTGTGCACAACAAGCATAGTAGCTAAATATTAAACATTATAATGTTGTAAAGTAGCAGCATTTGGTCCAGATCTCCCATCAAAGAGAGATTTTATATGTGCACAAGTATGGAAGATGATGAGATATATGTCTGTTTATAAGTATGATGATAACGGGGGTTACTATTGCTGTAAATTATTGGGCTCTTTTGCATGATGATGACATTGTTGTGGTAGCTGTGAACAGTTAGGGAGCATTTGTACACCAAGATAGGTAAAAGCATGAATTAATTAGTTCACTTCTGCCTGAGAGTGAGTCACGGTGGGAAAGTATGGTATAGAGAGCAGTTGCCTGCTCTCTAATTGTTCTTATTTAAAAGATGAATCTGTTTTGCATCACTGGTTACACTGACATGCTGCATACTGAACCAGCAACAAAATCATGTCTAATTACCATAAAGCTAATAGGAAAAGGAAGGTGAAATCTCATGATTAGTTTGAGAGTTCTGTCAGGGGACAGTGCAATCATGTTTAATTTGATTGCCGTATGGTGTAGCTTTTCTTCGCTGTTTAAAAATACCAGCCATGCAAGTGTATTTCTGAGTTCTGGAATGATAAACTAAAGCATTATGGTTGGCAGGACTGTGCGCATCTGAGAGCTGCGATGCTTCAGATGTGCCTAGCCTTCGAAGCTATCTGACTGGCAAAAGATCCATGAGAGCTCTGAGCTGTTGTACTGATTCAGATAGTGAAAAAAAGAGGCTTTCCATAACATAGAGTAGAATCATAGAATAGTTAGGGCTGGAAAGGACCTTAAGATCATCCAGTTTGAACCCCCCTGCCATGGGCAGGGACACCTCACACTAAACCATATCACCCTGGCCTTGAACACCACCAGGGATGGAGCATTCACAACTTCCCTGGGCAACCCATTCCAGTGCCTCACCACCC
>JANRGW010029600.1:23231-70348 GCA_024733675.1 Psilopsiagon aymara
AGATACTGGAAGGCTGCTATGAGGTCTCCACGCAGCCTTCTCTTCTCCAGGCTGAACAGCCCCAACTTTATCATCCTATCTTCATACGGGAGGTGCTCCAGTCCATCTGTTTGGTTTGGGTTTTTTTCCTTTTCCCTCCTTCTATAAGTTTTCTTAGCCATTGTTTTCTCACTTGCTTTTGTCTATATTAAACCTGACACCTATAAAGCAAAGCTACTTTTTTAAAAATCCCTCTAGACTTAGCAAATTACAGCCTTTCAAGAAATTCTTTTTAGCATTAAAAAAAGCCACGTCAATACTATCGGCAGTATTTTAGAACTAGTATAAAATACTTAGGTATATTTCCTAGAGCTATTATTGTGGCAATAGTAAGCAGGAAATGAAGTCATCAGACACCAAAGATGGTATAAATGGCATTTACATGTGCATATATATATTTATGTGTGTGTGTGTATATGCATTATTTATATATATCTTGTGAACAGCTGGTCACAGGAGGTAAAGTTATGGGAGGTGAACAAGTCACTGATCATCAGTTTTGCCATATTAAATCTCTGAATGTATAGACCTAGTCTGCTTGACTTGAGAGGTAAAGCTGCTCCATACAGTGTAATGGAACACAAAAGTACACAATATTTAGGAGTTCAGCAAAGTTCAGCTGAAATGATTATTTGGAACTTGTTATACTTGGGCACTGTATTATTTGTGCTTTTTTATGTTTCAGCTTATCAGGTTGTAGGAGATGCATGTAATTAGTGATCCAGCTGTTTTGTTTTTGTGTGTCCCTCGTTAATAAATTTTCAATAGCACAATAATAATAGCATATTATTATTATATGAGTAAATCTATTCTGAATCTTTTCTGTTTTGTCATAGTGGGAGGAATTAGCTGGAATTTGTGGTAGCTGGTTGGCTGCATAACAGCAAAGGATCCATATTCCCATTGCAAATATGTGCTGCTGTGCAATAATCATTGCACAATGAATTTTAAATATTGTTTGTATTTAAATCACCCAGAAAAATAGATTCAAGGGGTATATCCAGTGCTGATTTGCCATTATCATCATGTACGTTCTTTTTGTTTTTCAGACAGTAAATGTATATGTACAAGATGGAGGAACCGATTCCATACCTGTGAAAGTGCTGAACTGTGATACTATATCACAAGTAAAGGAAAAGATAATAGACCAAGTCTATCGAAATCTGCCATGTTCTCAGTGGCCAAAAGCTGAGAGTGTAGTTCTTGGTAGGTGGTACTATGTTGAGCAGGTGAAACATGTTTTGTGATTTTGTATCTTTCACAGAAATATCTACAAAAGCATTTTTTTGTTTAAAGAAAAAAAAAAAATTGAATGCATGTTCAGCTGGATGCTAAAATACAGCGTTTTGCATCAATCTTAATCGGCATTAAAAATTCATGCTTTCTAACAGAGTTCTTTTTCCTGACTCTTAAAGTTTTGGTATACTGTCATTAGCGTGCAAAGAGCCTGTTAATGACTGTTAGCACAAATGTATTCATGTCTGACAGAGTATCTCAGGTACTAATTAATGTGATAATGACAGCATGAACAATTAACTGATGGAAAAGTAATGATGCCATTTCAGAAACTCGTACTGATTTTGACTTGCCTTTATGATGGTTATTCAAAGGTATTGTAACTTACAGGAGCTACCCTTTCAGGGGATGATGAGCTACCCAGCCTCTGAACATCATCCTCCTTGAAGGCTTTCAAGATTGCTCTTTTCTTGAGAAAAAAAAAATAAAAAATGACATAACTTAAAAGGTTTAATAATTTCATGATAAATGCTCCAATTAGAAGTTTTGCAATATCTTTATTATTCCCTTAATCGAAAAGTAGAGGATGCAATTCTTGCACAGTTAGGAATACTTTATGCAAACTTCTGTAATAAAGACCAAACTATTAAGCAATAGAAAACACACCTCACGGTATGTGCCAAATTACTTATTTTAATCTTCGACAATGCATCAGTGGGTCTCTAAACTGAAACATTCTCAGAGCAGTTATTTTTGCACATGGTTAAAAACTGTTTTTTTCTCATTTTAATTACCTCCTAGAGTGGCGTCCAGGTTCTACTGCACAGATCCTCTCAGACTTGGATTTAACATCCCAAAGAGATGGCAGATGGAAACGTATCAACACACTAATGCATTATAATGTAAGGAGGTGTTTCAGAGCGATTGTTCACATCTGTTAACTGTTCTCTAGTAATAAAAAAAATCTTTGTTTTTAGAGCAGCTTCTGTGCTACATAAAGAATCAAAAACAACAAAAAAGCCCTAGCTCTGGGTCTACGCAGTAAAAGCTTGGGAGCATGAAAGGCTAGGTCTAGACATATTGCCTAAACATCTTATCAAAAACACATCACCTAAATGCCAACACTTTGGTTTCCTCATCATTGCAGTCCCAAATCCAAATTCGCCTTTGAACAGTCAAAAGCTCCTTTTGCTAGGTCTTGTATTCATTTCTTCTCTACCACTTCCTACTCCTTTGAATTGTCTTTGTCCTTGCTGTGCAGCTAAATAGATTTTGAGTTGGTCTGGTTTGTTCAACAGCCCTGTCAGGAGAGCAGATGTTGATGTTTTGGTACCGTCTGGTTTAGGTTTCATACTGTGCACCCTACCAAGCATTTACAATTCACTTATCTTCCTTTTGTATGCTATTTATTGCTTTCTAATGACAGATATCTGGATAAGGAAATACTGAAGTTAGCTTTCCCTCAGAAAACAGACAGGTCTGATTCTCCATGATAAACTCCATCTTTGTACAAAGGGCACCCATACTGGATTGGGAACCACTTAAGTCTTGGAGATGCTTCTGGCATTTTCAGTAATCTCACATGTGTTGATGGGACCTCTTATTAAAGGTATGGGAGTGAGTTTGTTCTGAATTGTAGACCTGGTTGCCCAAGAAGCCTTTGAAAGGCAGCATTAATCATAAGTCAAGATTCCCTGCAAAAATTACAGACACCACAGTCAGATTTCAGGAAAGCGGTTCAGTAGTGCACACATGGAATAACATCCCTGTGTTTATATTTTCAAAGGTCCGAGATGGTGCCACACTCATTTTGTCAAAAATGGGAATTTCCCAGCAGCCAGAGGATAATCAGCAAGATGTCCCAGGGGAAAGTAAGTATCTTGTGGCTTGCCTACCTCCCAAAATGACTAGAAGTCAAAACCCACACAGAGAGTGACACTGCTGCCTTGATCTCATTTATCGAGCACATCTGTGGAGGTAGATATTCCCTACCAGACTGACTATATGGGGCTTATTTATTGTGTGTTACCCACTGTACACTTACAATTGTTTTCTTTGTCCTCATTATAATAGCCCTAAACAATGGGGCTTTAACCATAATTGCTGTGAGTCTGTACCCCATCTTAATAGAAAATGCTCATAGCAAATATTTCCTTGCATATTTTGTTTCTTAAACCCATTATGTCTATAGTCAAACCATGTATTTAATTTTTCTAAATCTTTATCTCTTGTGTCCTTTCTTCTTCCTTTACCTACCTTCCTCTCCAAATTTTTTCCACTTCTTACTAGTAGACTGATAATTGAATGCAGTGTTCTAGATCAACCGCAGTAGAGACCAGCTCCCCTCTTGGTAATGTAAGGGATCTGATGTCATTTTTTTATTGCGTTTCTTACAACTCTGCTGCCTTGCAAGTTCATCTCTATACACTCATATTTTATATCTCCTTCTCCATGAGTGGTATTTCATCAGCCATGCTAGCTTGGTTTTTCCAGGGTTTGTTGGTTGACTTTATTCATTATATACACTACCTCTTTAGATGTAGGGTTTTCCACAATTCCTGTATTCTTTTTGTGGTTTGCAGTCCACTGTAAGTTATTATCAGGAATTGCCTTATGTTTCCTCTCTTTCACAACACTAATGCAGCTGTCGCGTAATTCTTGTATTGCTGCCTGCTACAGTACACTGGACTCTCAACACAGAAGACAAATTCTTAGCTTGAAACCCATCTTTCAAAGCTTTTACTCCCACATGTTAGTATTTTGCCTAGACGAATTTCCTTTATCCCAAAACCTCTTGAGACACAATATCCATTACAGCCTAAAATGCACTCAGATTTTCATGGAAACATTTACTTGTAAATGTATAGTCTTTGTCACACGTGTTTCCTTTACATTTCAAATGTTAAGTTTCTTGAAGGTTTTGTATACTTACATTCGGTGATTTTACAAGAGGTGGAAGTTAGATTTATGGAACAATAATTGTTGAGATCATTCTTCCTTCTATTAACTCATTTAATATGCTTTTCTGTCTAGCAGGGATTCCAAAAGCCATTGCTTCACCTAATAGTTTCATTCCTTTAAACAGATTTACTGACCTTAGATCAAATAGGTTTCAAGGGTTGGGCAGTCAAATAGATTGACAATAATATGCCAGAAATGTGCCTTTTTCAGGAAGATGGGGCTCAGCTGATAGCTCTGATGTATTTCATTATTTAACAAAAATATGCAGGCTTCCATTTCATGACCAGCCGGTTGAGGGAGGTGATTCTCCCCCTCTACTCTGATATGAGACCCCACCTGGAGTACTGCATCCAGTTTTGGGGCCCCCAGCACAAGAGGGATGTGGACCTGCGAGTCCAGAGGAGGGCCATGAGGATCATCAGAGGGCTGGAACACCTCTCCTGTGAAGACAAACTGAGAGAGCTGGGCTGCTGCTGTCATCTCACCCCTTCCTGCAAGTGCCTGCCACAGCTGGCCAAGTGGTAACTACTCTGTCAGAGCACTTGCCAACACAGCATGTTGATTTACAAAGCCATCCAGCGTAATATAGAGGGCAGTGAAGTGCAGCTCGGCAAGGAGCTGATTCCTAGTCCCGGTTCAATTTGCTTGCACTGATTGCTGAGACAACTCTGAGGTGGTAGTTGCCTCCACCCTGAAAGAATGGACCATAAATGGAGCCAGGTGGTGTGCTTTGCTTGCTTTGCTTTATTAGCACACAGTGTATTCAGTCTCTTATTCTGGAATCCCAGTATTCATTCTCTCCACCTCTCAACCCTCGTGGCAGGCAGTAGAGAACCAGACTATGCAGTTCTCTTTATTTTTGTTGGATTTTCTTTTTCTTTCCTTCTTATCTACGATTATATCTTTAGCTATGATTCGGTATGAGGAAGCTTTTAGAACATATATGATCTCTACTCCATGATGAACTCTGTAGTTACACATGTACCATACTAAGTTGTAAAGGAAAGGCAGGTTTCTGGTGACAGTGCTGTCACATGAGGCTCTTGCACATGAGAGAAAAATCTGCAGAGAATTCAGATCCCAAAGTATGGATTGAAGTCAGCTTCCACCATATTTCTTCTCCATTCTCTTCCACCATGGTAGTGTACAAATTTGGGAATACAGTGGTTTGTGCCCATTTTCTTCAGCGCCAAAGGGTCCTTAGAGGTATCTGGTGCCAAGTCATTCTTTTGAAAGCTATGAAATGTTACAAAGCTAATGCAAAGCAAGAGCTTGCAATGACAGTGATTTGTGAGATGCTATGCGTGTAAAAGGGAGAGGAGAGGATCAGTGGGTTCCCCTCCCACACGCACACATTTATATGACACAGGGATTTATAGGATTGGAATAAACAGAAATCCTATCCCAGCTCTATGAATGAGGCTTGTGATGAAGTGGTTTTCCTTTTAATTCAGTCTTTTATTAGCTTGCACCTTTTGCATTGAGAAGTGTCAGCTGAAGCCGTTGACTGTCTGCCAAAGTACTAGGCTTTGAATAGAGCGAAAATGTAAAACCATGTTCAGAGATGTTGCTCTAAAACCTGGCATTGCTTCCATGCTGCTTTTGATTTCCAGCTTCTAGCAGGAAGACACAAGAAGCTGGAAGCTGTGACAAATTAAATGCAGCATCTTTGACTTCTAGAGATTATAAATGCAATTACTAATTTGTATCAAGGTGGAGAATGATTTCAACGATTTCATGCCCGTATTTCTGCACTGAACCATAAGCCAACACACTGTTATTCTGGGTTTTCCCTCTGTTGGTGGGGTTGTTTTCCCTTTCTAAATTTTGAATAAAAATAGACAGAGGGTTGCAGATCAGAAATGCTGATTAGCAGATCCAGGTAGGGCAGCCTTTCTTTCACCTCCTTGGAGCAGAATATTCACGCTTGGGGAGGTGGCTGGAAGGAAGCTATTTTCCTGCAGGCTACACAAGGCTGTGTTGCTTGTCACCATCTCGCCTCCATCATGTTCACATTGTGGTTCATGCAACTCGGCAGCACAGTCAATATTTGGCATTAATGCACACACAGAGCATTATTTTAGATTGATTAAAGAATGCCCAATGACCAATACAAAGAGTTTGGGGTGAAGCTTTGGCCCAGCAGACACAGTCTTCTCCCCACTTATAGCTTGACACACAATGTGGCTACCGCAATAAAATGAGTTGTTTTCCCCTATCTTTTATTTTCTTTACCTTCTAGTTTTCCATTGGGGAAAATATTCTCTCGCAGAAATGTTATTTTGTCCTAGCAACCAAACTGCTGACATGGTTTGTTACCCCATGGCCTGAATTTATCTTCCTCATTCTTCCTGCTGTTTTTAGCAATGAAGTAGGATCTTTGTGTTGCAGAAGTTCATCTGGTCAAACTGTAGTCACATAATCCCTACTTTCCTGTGAAATAGCTACTGTTTCACTAGTACCCAATTCTGTGGTTGCTGAACAAATGCAGGCCAAATTAAGCTGCACATCAGGGCCAGTAATCTCACCAGAAACCCCTTTGGTTGTTTCTCTTCTCTCCAAAGTTAACCTGGGCTGTATACCATCAGGAGGGCAACGAGAGAGTGTAAATTCCTTTGAATCAAATGAGGAAGCAGAAGTACCCCAAGCGACTGACATAAGCCTGGAAAATAGTTTCTGCTTTAACTGCATGATTTGATCTGTTAGTTTACAAAAGTAAATAATAGTCATTGCAAAAGAAATTCCAGACTTCAGGCCCAGCAGTGGTTCTCACTGTACTGGCCGATGATTGTTAATGGTATCGATTGCAAAAATTGCATCTGTGTCAGAATAAAGAGATAGCTTTGATTTCTTTCTTGCTTCATTCACATGAATGTCCAAGTCAAATTAAGGCCTCTCAGGGCAATATGATTTAATGTGTGAATTTCTTTTTTCTTCCCTACCTGGTTAAAAAGAAGCGAAGGCCCTGGAAGCTGCATCGCTAATGTATTTCATGAGGATATGTAAAATAGATTCAAGCAGAAGTGTTGGCTCAGCCAGACGACACAGAAATGTTATTTCCCTCTGTGATGTAAAATATTTCACATGTATGCAAGCTCATAAATTTAATGTAGCTGCTGAGGAAGTCAGTTAATAAACTACTGTTACCAAACATCCTTTCAGACACAATTTATGTAACTAGAAACTGCTATCTGTGTTATAACTGGGATTCAGTTGCATTAGGTATGTATATTGAAGCATGAAACTTAGCAGTAATGCAAAATAATTTGTGCAATAGGGCTGGGCTGAATCACAATTTTTATGGAAAAAACAACTTTCACATTTTTAAGGTGTCAATGATTTTAAGCGCACTGATTCAGTAACTTCCACTGCAAAGGCACCATCGATTTTAGGGACTATACCAAGTAGATATAAAAATTCAGAAACCAAAGGAAGAACAAAGCAAAATCAGGGGAACTGAATCTAAGTTCGTGACACAAAATCTTTTTTCAAGGGATATTTTTTCAAGTCAGAACTGTAATCAGATGAGCTGTCATTAGCATCCAGGTGCTTACTCCTGTTTCTGCTTGTGGTAACAGTCTTCACGTGAGTCCCTCTGGTTTAAGCTATGAATACTGACAAACATGTTCTTTCAAACTTTGTTGTAATGGCTTTGAATTTGCTTCAGTCATTACCTCTGTCTGCTGGCATTCACACCCTCTCAGCAAAAAGATGCATTTTCTCTCCTTTTAGCTAAAAAATCAAGATATGCTGATAGAGACAGGTTTGAACTAAGGTACCATACACTGAACTCAGCAGTTAGGGTGAAAATGCAAACTGTAATGGTGATACCTAGAAAAACAAAAAGGTTGGTATCATCAGTTTTTAAAATTGCCACTGCCAAATTCACCAGAGCTGCTACAACAATATCTTGCCTTTTACCTGGAGTAGCTACAATTGCTCTTTCTGTGGTGACTGTTGGATCAGACCTACCTGAGTTTCTGTAACTTGATCATGTCCTCAAGAACTCACAGAGGAGCAAAAGTGCTTCAGTGTGTGGACCTCAAAACACACACACAGTGTGAGTACAAGACTGAACAGGAGTTTCCTTTCTGTGTGGTTCCTCTCCCTTTGCTCTTGACAAGAGCAAGCTTTTCAGCTTATGTATTATTGAACATTTATCACTTGAGTTGTATGGGTTGAACAGGAACAGAGTAATCTAGATGCTCTTGGCAAGAGGACAGGTGTGTTAAGGATAGGGAACAAAGATCTTACATGTACTTATGGCTATGGTTATTTTCATGGCTGTGAGGTGTTTTTTGTAATTGCTGCAATTACTTTCTAGGGCATGCACTCCTGGAAGATGAAAATAAGGTCTGGCATCTAGTGCGGCCAGTAGATGAAATAGATGAAGGTAAATCAAAGCGGGGCAGCGTGAAGGAAAAAGAAAGGACCAAAGCTATTACAGAAATCTACCTGACCCGACTTCTTTCTGTGAAGGTAAGGCTCAGACGTGCCATGTTACACCCTACCTCTATAGATTTTGAGGTGAGGCTGAAGAAAATGATGCAACTGTTAGTCATGCTTTTGCCTGCAATTTTGGATGCTATGTGCACACAATCTGGTGTTCAGGGCTTCAAGCAATTAATATGCCCTGAAGAACAGTCCTGGGGAAAAGATAAAGTTTAACTCCTGATCAAAGTTGAGAACTGAGATTATGTGTTCATTAAGTAAGAATTTTTCTTGCAATACAAAGATGAATTTTCTCCTCTGTGCCATCAATTAGATAATATTTTGTAAGGTTTTCTTTTGAACCAAATGCTTTATAAACTGCTATAGTCTTATATTTCCCTGTGCTTGCGTGTGACTAATGCTACAGGATAACCTAGAAAACTAAAAATGTTTTCAAATAGTCTTTTCAGAGTATTTTTAGTGCTTATACTGCAGAATGGGTCACAAGCACAGTAATTTTGTAAAGCATTCCTCCTTGAAGAAAAAATTTAGAATAATGTGTTAAATGATCCTAAAGCCAGGCTCCTCATGAAAATCAGGGTGGTCTAGCTCCAGGTAAGGCCATTTGTCCAAGTGTGAAAGCAGATGTGAAGGAAAGTCAGTGCATAGATGACATAGACTCAGCACAAATTGCCAGCAAGATGCTCCCATCTCTCTCTTCTGTTAATAACTCCTTTGCAGCTGCCACTTTTCTATTCCAAATAGCCAGTTTATGGATTATTACCAGTCTGGAGCTTTACTAACTTGTACCGAGGTGTTATGGCTGGGACCACAGCTGTCCCTACACCCCCAGGACTGTCATGTGTCTTTGCTTTTTGCTGACAAATAGTCAAATGCTCAATGGTACTTTTCCCTCTCAGGCTCTTTCTAAAAACTGAATGGTGTTCCAGAGCCAGAGAAACTGGATGTGAGAAGCTGCAAAGCCATTAAAAACCAGCTAGCAATTATTTTGTGTGCACAGCAATCCTAAAGTGTAAATACATTGTACACTTAGCAAACAGCTTCTGCTTCTTCTGTCAAGCACAAAGAACACTTTTGCAAACTGTGGAATAGTTGCTAAAGTTGCAGCCTTTCAGGCTAGAACATAAAATGGTTCTCTAGAAGGTCACTACACTAAGAAGTTGCTTGGGTTTTGTCACCCAGTACCCTTAGCACTCAGGAGGAAGGCCATCAGTGACTGCAAGTGGATGTTAGTGTTAATAGAAATAAGAGTGGAGGATGGCATCGAGTGCAGTCGGTAGCACAAATCTAATAGATTTTTTTTAAATTTGCTTGTAGGGGACACTTCAGCAGTTTGTAGATAACTTCTTTCATAGTGTGCTCAACTCAAACCACGTGGTGCCACCAGCTGTGAAATACTTCTTTGACTTTCTTGATGAGCAAGCAGAAAAACATGACATCAAGGATGAAGATACCATTCACATATGGAAAACAAACAGGTACAGTGTGAACAGAGTAATATTTGTAGTGAAGAGAAATGAGAGTGTAATTCCCACCTATGTACTGGCACTCTTACCACAAAACAAGTAAATTTCATTTATAATTCTCAGAATCATTTTAATTGGGATAATATGTTTATATGATCCTGAGGATTCCCTGTGAGCCTAGAAGATGCAAAAATGAAACCTATAAGGTTGTCAGTGGCAGATTTAACACTTCACTTTATGTCTTCCCCAGAGAAGAGGAAAGCAGGAGGCAAATGGGACTAGATTTATCTGTCAAAGCACAGAATCTAATAAAATCATGCTCAGGTAGTTTCTCTAACCATGCAGAATCTTCTCTTGCTATTTGGGGGAATTTGAGATTCTTGAGAGATGTAACGACTTGGTTTTCAGACATGGAAGCTAGACAACAGATAGCTCTTACAAATGTTGAAATACAGCATTAAACTTCACTGTTGCGAGGAGATCAAAATGCAAAACCCGTACTTAATTTCATGTGATTTGCTTTCTGTAAAGCGTTTGTTGTACAAAAAGGGTTGTTTATCTTTTCCTTGCTTTGTAGCCTGCCTCTTAGATTCTGGGTAAACATACTGAAAAATCCCCATTTCATCTTTGATGTTCACGTTCATGAAGTAGTTGATGCTTCCTTGTCAGTCATTGCACAGACTTTCATGGATGCTTGCACAAGAACAGAGCACAAATTAAGCAGAGTAAGTGATTTGCATTCTACATCCTGACTACATTCAAGCCTGACAAGAGAAAGGGCATCCTTATAGACAATACCCATTCTCTGAGGAGATACAACCTTGATCATTTCCTTTTAGTTTTATAATGAAGTTAGCATTTCACCACTTAGCAAATTGGTGAACGTGTCAGTGTTACTGAGTAATCTGCCAGTTGCTATTTATAAAAAGGAGAAAATAGCAACTGCTTTTATAAAAAGCAAGTTTATGAGCTGATTATTTCATGTCCATCTATAATTTAGTATCATCTTGCACTGAATATTTGTAAAATTCAATAGTAACGATGTGTGTAAACTTCATCCTTTCAGAACACATGGTCCCACCAATGTTAATAACCACCCAAGTATTACTATCTGTAAAGCTGAAGTGCATGTGAATATAAAGACTTGATCTTAAAGTTCTTGGCTTTCTTTTGCTTCCTATAGATGTTCTTAAATCAACCAAGTTTCTCTCTATGTTTTTCAGGATTCTCCTAGTAATAAATTACTTTACGCAAAAGAAATCTCAAACTATAAGAAGATGGTGGAAGAGTGAGTATAGACTCTTTTCACGCTTATTTGAAGTTGATAGGGATTTAGGCCTGTGAAACCACTGAGATAGTCAAAGTCAACTGTCTATAGTTTTACACCCAAGTGTTAAAGCTTTCCACTGATGGTGGTGTTGGTGGGGATGAAATGCAGCACCCTTATGACCCATTGTGTGTTCTTGTCTCCACAGACAGATAGGTAGATTTTTTCAGGTGAAAATACATTGTTTTGTGCAGTGGTTGTTGTTACCCATACGATCTGTCTACATAAAGCTGCACTTCTGTAAATCAGTAGATATCAAATCCTGAACACGTTTTCACAAACATATTTGTTCTGTTCCATCTCTGACTTTATTCATTTTCTAATTGGGAATCCTGTGAATTCCACGGAAGATCTGCCACAGGACAAAACTCTTGCTAGCTGATAACTTCCAAACTCTGAAGACCTGAAATAATCTGTGGCTGCAATTATAAATAGATTTCTTTCCTGTGGTATGGCCCTGCACAATGAGGTACGATTTGCCTCTGCTGCAAAGGTAGTAATGACTGTGGAAGGCAGGTTTGCTACAGGAATCACTGGTCTATTGTGACAAAGCATCTCCTGCATTAGTAGGAAGCATGTTTAAAATAACTACAAAATTGAAAGACAGAATTAGCAGAAACTGCAATGTATTTCACCTATTGAAAGTCTGTTTTCATCCGTTGCAGTTATTACAAAGGTATTCGTCAGATGGTGCCAGTGAGTGACCAAGACATGAACACCCATCTAGCAGAGATTTCTAGGGTAAGAATCAGTTCCATTTTCTTGTCCTGAAGTTGGAGCCAAGTGTAGCACTATTTTTCTTTGTCTTCTTTTCCTAACTCAAGTGGGTTTCTTACGCATAGACACCAAATGAGTTATTTCATGCTCTGAAATTGTCCTGTTAATTGTAGTCATGTCTTTCAGCCATTTGGAATGTTGATTGCTGACTTGGAACCAAGGGTAGTTATTGTCACTAATCTGTCTGGGTGATGTAGGTGCCAGAGCAAAATGTTTGGATTTTTTCACGTCTGTTGTGGAAAACTTAGAGCACTTTCGAATTGTGTTTTCTCTCCCAAGCATATAGAGGATTTTCAGCATTGATCATACTGATAAGTAATGACTAAGTTCACACTGCTACCACAGCAAAAAATAGGTTCCAGAAATTAAAGAGGAGGCACATACATTAAGTACAGCCTATTTTAAAGCTGTCTACACAAGGGCAATACTTCTGCTTCAATCTGCATGCGAGAAGCTCACTACGTGCTCACCCAGTGACACTCTTTTTGCCTTACATGTTATTGGGGGTTACCTCTCATGGAGAAAAGCAGAGGGGGTGGTTGCTAACTGGGGACTCTGGTTGGAGACTGATGGAGCAAAGAAACTACAAATCCTGCTTCGGTCTTGAAAGAGCCTGTCTGTGCAACAATTCAGCTTAGTTAGAGCAGTCTCGTGCCTTCAAAGTACTCAGTTTAACTTGGAGAGCCAGCACAGGGTTGCACCAGTCTGAAAAGATGTTTAGTCTGAGCAAAGAAACAGGGTGTTACTGGCTGGTTTGCTTATTTGCTTAATTTAGTTGAAGATTTCTAGCATAAGGAGTATGTTTGGGGAATTTTTGTGGTTTGTTTTTTCCAGTGCACTTATGACCCAACAATTTTGCAGATCAACATCCTCATGAGAACATCTCTATTTTCAGTCATTCACTACAAAACTTGTCTGCAGTGGCATTTAATTTTCCAGTTCACTTTATTTATTACACAAATTGAGAAGTATGTAAAATTAAAAATTTGGTGATTAAAAGTAAATTCAACGGAATGTTTTAACATCAGCAGAATATGCTGATCCTTTCTACTTACGTTACAAATTATGATAAAATGAATATGGAAGGAGTGATCGTACATTGCAAATCTTGGCCAGTTCTAGAAGTGGCTCGTACAGAGCAAGGGAAGATGGATGTTTCTCTCCTGCTTTATGCCTTGGGTAATCATTTATGCCAGTAGCAATATTTTGCAATTCTTCATTTTCTTAGCTAACTTAAAAGACTAAAGGCATAGCTAAAGGCATCCTATACTTGTGAATGAGAAACATCTGTTAGGTAGAACACATTCACTAATTAAGTTAAATGTCAGGGGGAGAGAGAGGAAGAGGTAATGGAAGGGTTATTTCCTGATTCATTTTTAGTCCTTTCCTTCTCTCTCTCTCTCTACCCCCCATCCCTTCCCATCTTCACGATTCAGATGGCTTTTTCCAAACATATATGTGCTCAAGATCTTGATGAGTTGGACCTTTGCTGTAGTGAGGCGTGAATAGTTTCAAAGAGGTAAAAAGAGCTGGAGAAAGGATTTCAAGCAGCCATGACAGTGACAGAAACAATGCTTAACATCTCAACAATATGTAGACTGTACTGAGTAAATGCTCTAGTTACACATGCCCATGTTGTCAACAGATGTTTAAGCTGTAGTCTGTGGTTTACCATTCAGAGCTCAAAATATTTTCCACCTCCAGTGGAAAAAGACCAGCGGAAAAATCTTGATCTAAAAATCACCAAACAAAAGTTTTCTCACCCCTTTTTTTCTGCCCCAGCTGTCATTTAACAAAAGTTACAGGATGCAGAGCTTGCATTTGGAAATCTTGTAAAGTGATTCCAACAGTCATGGATGTGCATAACTTTCAGCTGTTTGTGATCAGATTTTGACACGTTTGCTTCCTGCTTGCGTTTAACAGGCACATACCGATTCCTTAAACACGCTTGTGGCTCTACACCAACTCTACCAGTATACGAACAAATACTATGATGAGGTAAGTTGTGGCTTGTTTTCACTTTTTAATATTGATAGTAAAAAGTTATAACATCTGTCTAAAGGAACAACTTATGGTATTCCCTGGATAACTGGGCAGAAGCAATGCTGAGCAGAAAGCTCAGTAACTTTGCAGTTATAGACCTTGCTTCGCAATTACACTGGTCAAGGGTGTGCTTTTAACAATATCATTATGGGATATCTGGTTTTGGTAGTGACAGTTTAATGAGATATGAAAGAGAAATAGATCTAAAAATCATTTCTCCTCAGATCTACAGTTCTAATTCCTAAGAATGTCACCAAGCAAAAAAGCAGTCGTAACAGCTGTATTAGGTTTCTAACCAGTGGGGTTTTTTGATTAGGAACAGTCCATTAAGCTTGTTTTGCTTGTAGGAATGGGGCCATGCTTTTTTTATTAGTAAAGATGCACTTGAAACTCCCATGCGGGCTCCTGTCCCCATTTTGCTGTGCCCAATGAAGTCCCTGCTCCAGGTAAACCAAAGTAGAATAACTGTTAGAGTATAGCCTGATTCAAAAGGATTCAGTCCAAAATGTTTCTCTTTTTTCACACCCTGTAGAAAGGGGGACAAAGAAATTCCCAGTGTGGCTGGGCTGTGGCTATGGCTCTCCAAACTTAATCTGAAAACAAAAAGAGAGAAGGAAACTTTTATTCAAAGGTTTCCATAGAAATGAATGCCTCAAAAAAACTCTCAGAATTAAATCAAAGCAAGAACAGATGCTGAATAAAAAAGGAGTACAGCACATGTGAGCTCTCATTGGTTTGTCTTGCACCTCAGCACAGTTCATGTTTTCACTTATATTTAGCACTGAAGTCAGTGAGTCTCATCCTCAGCTTCACTGCAGCTGCTTTGTGCAGGAGCAGTCAGCCTGTGGGAGCATTTAAGCAGATGTAAGCAGGGAAATTCAAATTACTCTGAGAAGTGTTGCAACAAGGGCTGGTAGGGAAGCAGTCACAGGAATGTAGGCCAAGGTGGTGGCGTTGGTTTCCTCATCCCCAGCACCAACCAAGCTGGCTTTCAACACCTTCCTAAATGGATCTGTGGCCTGACCTCTTACAGAGATCCACAGGGGCCCCAGATGATGACTGAACCATAAAGCCCTGATCTTCCACACCCCTCTGTCCCTGCTTCCCCTTGTGTCTTCACATTTGGTAGCAGGGTCAGGTGGAGTCACCAGTCTGTGGAACTTCAGCAGTGGCAGATAGCAAGTCCCACTGTGTGGCTACAGCTCTTGCTTCTGCATACATCACTGTGTAACAACAAGGTGCATCCGATGAAAAGGCTGCTAAATCAGAGTTATGGAGATAATCTGTCAAGAACCATTCAGTAAAATTAATGGAGCTTATTTATTTTCCATGAAAATGTTTTAATTTGCATAAATTGGAACATTTTGCAGCTGCCCTTGTCTTTATTACTGACGCAGTGGTTCCCAGCATGCGCTGTACCTTCTGTATCTCTGCAGGGCTTGACAGTGACTAAGTGGGTACATTCTAATTGTCCACATTTAAATGAAGGATATATTCACCATCAGAGATAATCATGAATTATTTATTCTAGATTTGAGGAGTTATAGCTAGATGTAATTGTTTAAATCAAGGGAACAATATCAAATTAAATTAGGCCCAATTTAAACACAGTAATAAGTATTTATTAACTGTCTTGTAAAAATGTTTTCACATTTTAAAACCAGATCCATTAAAATAATTATTTCCAAACAAATCTGCTTCACTGTTTGAAACTCAAAAGCTATACCAGCCCTTCAAAATTAAATTATTGGCTAGATTGATAGTGACTGCGTCAATCTCCATTGTCAGTGATGTGCAAGAAGTAGTAAGAACTGCAGGTAGTGACAGGCAAACTCTATTTCTCCAGTTTTTGTATTTGCAAGCTGATATAGTATTTAAACAGAAGCTAAAGGTTTCTGCTTGATTAGTGTCTGACTTCTACTCATAAAGCCAGTCCTAGAAAAGGAACAGTTTTGTCATGTAACATATTCTTCTATTGGAGAAATCTAATAGTTGGTGGAAGAGTTTTCCTAAAGGATGGTGGAAATGAAAACCTTTCGAAGCCTTTGAAATTTGGTCTTGAGAAGCCCTAAAAAACTCTATTTGAAGAAAAGCCTTCTCATAACAGTTGACCTTTTCTAGCTCCTGTTTTCAAATCCCTGGTGTCTTCAAGTCATACCTTCCTATATATATTCTGTAGAGCAGGGGCAGCCTGTGGGATGATGGGGAGCCCCTCTGATGAGCTTTTTGCTTCCTGAGTTACGTGGTGCTGGGCCAGAGCCTCGGCATTTCTCAGTGAAAGCCAAAGGGCAGCTCCCTGATGCTGTGGCCAGGCTGTTTTCTTGCTCGTATTGCCTGCAGACACAAGAGACTTTGCATTGTCTTACCTCATGCCTGTGCGTAGACCACCCAGGAGCTTCTCATAACCAAAGCTCATGGGGATGGGGCTTAATTACTGCTAGTAAATGACCCTTAAGCCTTGTAGGGTGTACTGTATGCAAAGGTACTGTTTCTTAAATAGCTATAAAGATATTTATAAAGAATTAAAGATTATAAAAATATAAGATATATGAAAGATTATAAATATATAAAAGATAATTTATAAAGATTAATAGCTATAATATTCCATCTCAGAATGTAATATTTCACAAGATAAAGTCCTACCTATTAATTTGCTTGGATCCCAGCATAAGGGGAAACTTTACAACAACTTAGATAAAGTAATGGAGACAATAATTTTTATTGCCTTTGTGTAAAAATAGAACATGGGACCTCCTAGATGGACTTTATCTTTGGTATAGAGTCAGTGCAAAAGACTCTTTACAACCCACGTAGTATCAAACGCTGGGTCCAGGAACTGTCATATATTTTGAGCTAAATGATTCTAAACATTCTGTGTTTATTTCTTCCAGATTATAAATGCACTTGAAGAGGATCCAGCTGCACAAAAAATGCAGCTTGCCTTCCGTTTACAGCAAATAGCAGCTGCATTAGAGAATAAAGTGACTGACCTTTGACTCAAAAGCCGCAATAAAGAAATCTGATCTGAAGATGTTCAAATTCATTCTTCCTGTTAAGGAAATAGTGTTCTATTTTTTAATGTAAAATTACAACTTTAAATGAGAGATTTCATGGTTTTTTGATAGCAGAGGTGTAATGTAAAGAATTTTTACTGTAAATTATGCTTCTAATTAAAAGCTGTGTCGTGTGTAAATGAATCTTCTGTGGGACGGAGAGTCCTTTGGTTGGGGCAGGGTGGGGGGTGGAAGAAGGAAAACCTATAGTTCGTTTAATTTAGTAGAATCTGAGACATCAGCATTTAGGATTCATTATGCAAGTAAATTCAATACTATAGCATCCTTTCTAGGTTGAGCAATATTTGTACTAGGAAAACAATAACATTCTCAGAGACCCATGCAATATCCCCTTTTATTTTGATAACTGGAAATTGAATTCCATATAGCTCTAAAACTTAGTCTGTGCCCATAATGAACATCCTGAACATGTCAGATTTCTCTGCAAGATCTGAAAATGGGATTTGCTGTCACACACAGTGCTTTAAATTAATTATTTATGTCCATGGTGATGCACAGTATTGCACCCACCACGGCTGGCTGTGATGGAAATAAGGGTAATGTCAGTGTAGGAGGGTTCTACTGATAAAGCCTCATGCAGTTAAGAAATCACTGCAAAGAAGGAATTAGTCCTTAAAACTTTACAACTCTTTGTTATTATTGTGAGTTTTATGATATATGCTAATGTGCCTTACTTGTACTAATTCTGTGAATCTGATGAATGGTTTTGTAAAAAGAAGATCAGAAAAGAAATATTTATGTGCTGTTGAATGACTTTTGTGTGAAAAACATGACCAGCAGAATGCTTGTAATTAGCTGCTTGCCGAGAGTGTGCTGTTTAACATGATTCGATTATGTATAATATCTTATTTTAGAATGGTTCTGATGATTTTTTTATTTGAATCTTGGAACTGTCCTAGAAATACCATCACTTGTTCTTATTGTATTTGTGATGTAAAATACTAGTATGATATTGGAAAAATCATATACCTGTCTATTGAAAACCACTCAGTCAGTTTTGAGCCTTGGAATGCTGCATTTGGTTGAATACACACCATGACCCATAGCAAAGAAAACTGAAATAACTTGTCAGAAAGTGTGTGTTTACAATAGAGGTAAGCTCCGTACAAATCAAAAGGTTAGGTACGTCTTCTTAAATTGCTGTATTGCACATCAGAGAACTTTATTCCTCTTTGTCTCGCAAGTCTTTGGCAGTAACGTAGCATTTTAATGAAGCGCTGCCATCTGTACTCCTTCATTCACTGTCCTGCCAAGCGCCCGGACTCTGCTGATTCTCAGCAAGCTGACGCAGTGTCTGCTGCCCGTTCTCCCTGCCCGGTAGGTTGTCACACAGTGGCTTTTACTATTTGTTGATATATCTCCCCCCACCCTTTTTGACAATATCCTAGTATTTGTCAGGGGGCCTTTCCTTCAGTTTCCAACAATCAAAAGCCTCACAGAGCTGGTTTCCTGCCCAGTTGGCTGGGAGGGGTTTCTTGGTTTGTTTTGTACTCACCTCCTTGTATTTGTGTATAATCATTCCTGAACCTGCCTGGGCTGTAAGTTATTTTACACTGTTTAGGACTGAGGTACATGACTTCTGCATAAAGGTGCTTTGCCAGCTACTCCTTCATCAGCAAAGGCATCCTAATTTCATGGCTAATCTGTTTCTTTGTCATTATTTGTAAATCCTGTTAATTGTAAATCAAATACAATGTTGTTTTTTTCCACCAAGTGTCATGGATCTTTTCTGAAACTGGGGGGTGGGTGCTGAAATGTAAATGCTTCCTCCAGGGGTGATGGAGCAGCAGCGTCTGTCAGTCTGTGGTTGGTAATGGAGGAGCACAGCGCATCCTGCAGCTGGTATGCCTGACATCATGTCCTTTCTATGGCCATTTGCTCTGAAAAATGAGAGTACTCTTGAGAAGAGCGTGTAGTGCAACATCCTGTAGCAAGGGCTTCTGGCCTGACAAATCTGTCTTGGGACCTGAAAGCCCGTTAATACGCAGGCTCAGCAGCACCTCTCCAGAGAGATCAGAAAGCCCTGCTTGAGCAAGTAGGGCTTTCAGCGGGAACATTACATGTCCACCACCATCAGTGACTCGATGCAGAGCAGCTGCGGGTGATGATGAGCTGCTGTAGGCTGTGGCATACTGCAGCAGAACGTTTCTTACCTGTTAGACAAGGATGTGTGTCTCCTGACATGTGTGAGTTTGTGATGGTCACTCTCGGGTGCTCTTTTTTTACATCCTGGGAAATCTGCAGGCTTTTGGCACTGCCTGTGTTTGGGAACATGGAGGCAGTGACTGTGAGCAGCTGCAGCTACAAAGGAGACAATGCCAGTTCTTCAGTTTCTCTAAGACTCCTCTCCTGAAAGCACAGAATTGGAATTTGAATTGAAGAACTGAGCTGGTTTACTTTATTCTTTCCCCTTTTGACTAAGCTCCTCCAGTGCTTGCTTTTCCATTCTCATGCTCGGTTTTGTCCAGGCCTAGTTTTTGGCTTCGATTTTCCCTGTGTTTTGGCAATCTGATTCTTAAAGGCTTCATGCTCCTCTTTCAGTTTCTGCTGCTCCTGCCATCTGGTTCATCTGCAAGATAAAAGAAAAAAGCTCACTGGGGGTCTCCCTCCTTTTCATCCCTACTGCAGCCCCTCTATGGGGCATTTCTTTGAGCACAAGAACCTTCCTTCTGCATAATGGGAGCCACTGTACTCCATAAAGGCACCTATGAACAAAACTCCCCTGTCTGGACATCTCCCAGACACAGTTCAGAGATGGGTGCAGGCTGTCAGCCACCACAAAGTCTGAATCCCACTGCTCACTGTAGCCTCGCCAAAGGGTTTGCTTGTTTTCTTACCAGCAAGCAAGCACAGAGAGATCTCAGATGATGCCCCCACTTGCCTAATATGGAGCAACTCACCCAGCTGAAGAGAAATCTGGGGCTTTTTGCCTCTGACCAGAATTTACTCTTTATTCTTTAGTGCCAGGTTTCCCTCTGACACTTTACTAGATCTTTTTGCCACTCTGCACGCTATGGATTGTAAGCAAGCAGTTATGGATGGAGGGGATCTTGGCTAGCTTGCATGTGTGAGGCATAGTGCTTCCTCAAGATGGTTTCTCTGATCAGTCTGTTCCAGTCATACTTGAGCCTCCCTCTTCTGCAGGCTGCTGTGTTGGACATAGGTGTCTCAGCCTGCTCAGACTGAGCTGTGCAACCTTTTGAAGGCCAGCAGAGCCATGACTATGAACAGAACCATGCAGGGAGTTCAGAAACTCAGACTGCAATTCACAAATTCACAAATAGCCATCAGAATATGGGATTTTTAGCCAGCTGCATAAAGACTTGAAATGGTTCTGAGCTTGAAATTCAGCCGTCCTGGATTTGTCAGCACTGATGAGATTTTGTGGCCAGTCCTTTAATGTTCCAGGTTCTCAAGTCCTGTTAGTAACAATCATTTTCAACCATAGTATACCCTGGTAGTATGTACCTGTATGGCCTTAAATAAAGTCTCTGAATGTGATCAGGAAACCCACTTTCACATACTGCCCACGGCTGCAACACCTCCATTTACCCTGATAAACTAAGGGTCCAGTCAGGTTTCCCATTTGTGGGTGGTGCAACAGTTCTCTGAGAGCTTCCTTGCTAAAGAATTCAATCTTGAGCAGAGGTTGCCTGCTCTCAAGGCCTCTTCCAAGTCTGCCGTCTTCTCTCAGAAAAAGCTTATAGGGAAGCTCTTTGGGGCTCTTCCTCTCACAGTCAGAGCAGTGAGACTGTCAACTTCAGAAGTTTAAATGAGGATGGCTGGCTGCTGTTCTTCTCCCAACGGCTGGCTCAAGTCCTGTGCTATTCTGCTTTACACTCCGAAGGACTGAAATGTGGTACTTTGAGGCTCTAGAGTTGTTGCACTGCAAACCTCAGCACGGTAGTCCTTGTGGCTTGCTTTTGTCCCTCATTCCCAGCTCAACACCATCAAGCTCAGCACCTGAATCTTTCCAGGTTCTCTGTTACACAAGCTCCCCTCTTCTTAGAGGTCTGCTTTGCCAGATCTGCCTGGAGCATGGGATTCCCTGGAGAACCAATGACAGCAGCACACATGCTAAAATGATCAGTAATTGTTTTCTCAGGCTCTGTGCTTGCCTAGTCCGAGTTTCTGTCTTTATTTTCAGAAAACCTCCTTTGTTTGATGAACGATGGATTTGAATGGTGGAATTGTAAACTAGAGTTGGTCTTTCAGCCTTCCCCTTTTGTTAGCCTTTGTTTTGATGGAGCCTGACAATGACTGTAGAAGTCTTAGTGCTTAACAATCCCTGCAGAAATGAGGGAAAAGAGACTTTCCAGACCCACAGTTATCAGGAAGTTTTTAAGAGCTTTGCTCATGCCCACTTATGGCTTGGTGATGAGGAGCATTTCTCCATCCATTAGAGAAGAAAGTGGCTGGTCCTGCACAGGCTTGTAATAACCATCCATGTTATGTGAGATCACTGCTGTTGTACCATTCATGGCTGACTTTCGTCTTGCCGGTGCATACTGTGAGCTACTGCATATCATTCCCAAAGAGGACAAATCCTACTATCATTCATAGCCAGGCAATCAAAAGTTATCTCATTTATACATGTATTCCTGTTTCTTTGCTGCTTTTCAGATAATTGCCATTTGAACCAGAAGAGAGTTTGAGTGCTTGCCTTCTTTTTTTCAAGCTTTTAGAGCACCTATGTGTCTTAACAGATTGAACACTTCAAAAAGAAACCATTTCCTTAGTGGGACAGGGGACAATAGCTGTATATGGCTCATCTTAAAAGGAAATAAAAAACCCACCATGAACCACACACTGTGTTTTTGAAATCCTTTATTCACTGCTCTAATTCTGAACAATGTTTTTGGCTTATTTAATTCTCCTGAAAATTGAATGTTGAACAAAACTCTTTTTTCCCCCCTTTTAATCTACTGTAATAAGGAGTGAAATGAAAAATGTATTCCTTTGATACGCCTAATCTTTCCTCTCCTGTGTCTGTGCTCCTATTCAGTAAGAGATCATACTTGCTAGTTGCAGAGCCTGGACACCAAACCATGGGATATAAACCAAACCAAAATCCATGTTTCCTGCAGCTGCATCTGGGTCCATGTCAATGTTCAAAACTGCAAAGCTGCCTCCAGGATGTTATTTGAAATTTCATTATTGTGGGTCTGGCTGGTTTCCTTGCCTTCTTTCACGTGGTCCTTCTTTGTGTGGGTTTTCACCTTGTGTTTCGGTGGCACTTGCTGGACCACAACCCTACATTCCCCTGAAAGCCCAAGGAAGGAAACAATCACTGCCTGGATTAGTCATGGGTACACAGGCCCTCTCAGTCTCAGCTCATTGTGAAACAATAGCAGTGGATATTTTATGCTAGAGTAGAAAGCCTTACTGAAATAGAACACATTTCCATCTGTCCAAACTAAATTGTGTTTATTTTGTTAATAAACACCCACTGGTTGCGTACAATACAATTCCTACCTGACATGAAACTGGCCCTTCAGAGTTGACCTTTGCTCCACCTGAAGTCAATAGCACCCTCTACCCTAGACTGGTGGGTGTACTATGCTAGCCCCAAACTAAAAAGCAATACAGACACTACCTTTAGAAAAGGCTAAATATCCACATCTCATACACTTGATGGGGGTGTTTAGCCTCATTGCTTTTAGTTTGTGAGGCTGCTATAAGGTTATAACATCTGGAAGACCCATAATGAGGCCTTAAAGTCCAGCTAAGGAAACAGAAAGATCACCATCAGCTTTAGCAACAGGTCTAGCATCCCTCATTCTGCTCAGCTGTTATTATATATTCCACCTTTTATTTTAACAGTCTTATTTTCATTTTCTTGTGCACTTGAAGCATTTGCAATCCTCTATTTGTATTCTGGCACATTACTGCTCAAGATGAGATCATCCATCTGGGTTTTGTGCTATTCTGGAGCTACAGGTTTGGTATTTAATAGGGTCATACCCTGGTGCGCTTACACCTCTTACAATAATATTCGATGGAGAGCTGTGTTGACTTACGTTTTTGCTCGCTGTGTGTGAAGATTCAAATGCTGATTGCTTTGACCCATCTATCTATAGTAAGAGCCTGTAACTGCCCAAGTGCTATTATAGCTTTTGATTTAGGTTATGATTGTGATTTTCTCTTTCTTTCCAGTGAAAGGAAGATTAGAAATGTTTTGTTTGCCATTTAACTGGAAAATGTTAATAGTCTAGCTGCATCTCTGAGAGAAAAGAGGGGAAAGAGGAGGTGATGTACTTTCCCTGTGTGGTGGGTTTGGACTATTCTGTTCTAAAGTTAACCAAGACAGTGACGACACAGACCGCTTCAGCACTGCTGTAACTCACAGACTTTAGTTTCTTTGTGGTTAATTATTCATGTGAATTAGTAGGGGAGGTTTTTTCATACAGAGCTTGAATTTAATTTCAATCTGTGCTGTCCATCATTGTCTGTCTTTATCAGGTTTTTGAGATGACAGCATACATAAGGTATCTAAGATTAGATTCTGGTTTTAAACATTTAGAGTCTGAATCACTTCTCTTTGTGATCCATTTCAAGGTTGAAGTGATGTGGCAGGACACACATTCTGCAGTAGTTAAAACTCATAAATCAAAGGAGTGCTGAATATTAAACTTTTACGCAATTTCTCTTTGGGGGCCTGCACGCATGTGCTGCTTGGGGTAAGCTGCAGGATTGCCAGCTGGGCTGCAAGGCTCCGCCCTGCAAGCAGTCCTATTGTGTTGGTCACCAGCAATGCGCATCACACCACTTTCTGGGCCAGCAGAGGTTTGTGGGGTGTTAGTGCTAATGGCTGATGGTCTGGCCTTTGGTTCGCTCCTATTTAACCCAAAACTGCTCTCTGACAGGTGATTTTAGAGTCTCATCAGAAGTTTTGCTCCACTACTGATGACCAACTGGCATGTCTATGGCCAAAAACTTTCTGTTAACACTCTGCTGGGAAAGGATGCTAGTTTTAGCCTCTTCCAGCAGGTGACAGACCCAAGGACAGATGAGATCACTGCAAGGCCTCAGCAGTGGGGCCTTGAGAGAGGATCAGATCATTGAGCCTTGCCAAACTTTGAAGAAGGGGATGGCTGCTTTCATAAGCATGTAGTCCTCAAGACCAGAAGAAACTGTTCTGATCAATGGCTGCTGCAAGAGTAACCCCCAGGACTGGTCTCCCCAGTTGGGAATCACCATGAATACACCATTTCCTGCCTTGCTGACATGCAGGATGCCAAAAGGCAGGCTAAAACTCTCATGTGGAACAGTGTTAGATGGCAGACTGGGAATGTGCTGCCAAAATCTCCCCCTTTTTTCCCTCTTCTTTCCATTGCCAAAGATCTGAGCCTGGCATGAACTGCGCCAGGGCATGATACAGGCAGCATTGCTCAGCCAAGTCTGCTCCAGCATTGAAACAGCAAAACTGCATCTGTATACGTGGCCATGCACACAGCACAATAAGCAGACCTTGGTCAAGTATGGTCCAGTCTATCTATCTCCAGTGCTGCAGCAGCAAAGCTAGCACCAAGAGACACTCTCATACCCAGGCACTCCTCATGGTGCTCTCAGTGAATCTAGAGACAGGAGTAGTTTACAGGGCTAATTGTTAGGAGCACCTAAATTAAATGTAGCTTATTTAATGATATCTTGGTTTGGAGTATAGAGAGTCAAAACAATGCTGAGAAGAATAAAGACATTTCAAAGGTCACAACTAACTCTGGATTCTGGAGTTATAAAGAGAAGCTAATCCAAAAAGCACCTCAGAAACATAACCCAGTTCAGACCTATCTTTTGCACTTACCAGCAGCTCTGGGAAAACTGGTCTGTATGTTGATAGCTGTATTAGAAAGCCTGTAGATCATCCATGAAGTATCTGCGCTTTTTCGTAGCTCTGACCATTGCGGTACTCCTGCAGAAACATTGAACAGGCACATGTTAAGATTTTAAGGAAACAAAAGTTTCCTGCCCCCTTTTTCTTTTTCCATAGAGCTCCGAGACCTTTTCAGCTTCCCTGAGGAATGGCTGCACCACAGAGGGAAGTCATGCTCACAGCTATCTTATGTTTCATTGTTATTTTTTCCCAGACTTCACAGTGACTCTCCTCCTCTGTTTACAAGCTTCTTCAGAGGTTGATGCAGACATATCTGTTATTCTGGCAGTGTAGAGGTAGGCTCAGTCATGGGCTATCCATGCACAAAATATTACATATGCAGCTCTTAATAAAAAAAAACAACGATACTTTAAATTCTCAGTGCCATTTCTCCCTGATTCTTTTTGTTTGTTTTAATGAGGATATTTTTTTACTACAGGAAATTCCTTCACTAAGGAAGTTACAGCCTTATAAGCCTGCATATTTTATTTTTACAAATGGGGTTGAATTCTGTTCTTGTTAGAATTAGTGGGCATTTTCCTTGGATGTAAGATCCAAGAACGTGACACAGTGCAGTTTTAGACACTGTTCATTAGGCTAAAAACCTATTTGATTTGGTCGTAAACCGGTTTTTTTTCTTTTCAAGCTCACATAAAACATTTCACATAACTAGCAGCACAATCTTCTTTATCTCAGTTTATTGTTCAAAACACGGAAGAAGCCAAATTCTGTTGTGTGAATGTGGACTTCATGACATTGAGAATGACTTGGCTTGTGTCTATCTGTCAGCCATATCACCCATGCCTATAACAAGAAAGTAAATGGGACAGGATTGCTAAGCAACAAAGAAGCTGATGAATGGATTGGATCAGCTCCATCTTCATTTCCTTATCTTTTCAACATGGTCTTAAGTATTAACATAGTTGGAGCTTTGATCTGACTATTACTATGCTGCAAATATTGCCCTTGCTCACCCCAGATCCACTGAAGTGTGTGGAAGGTCCCCAGTGATTTAAATGGGCTCTGAATCTCTCCTACAATTTCCAGGTGACTTACTCTAAAATCGATTCTATTTGCTCTAAAATCAATACAATTAAAGCTTTAACATGATCAGCTGAGAAACGAAACTGGCAGTTGATGCAGCTGCCTAAGGTAGGGAGCAAAGGGAACTAAGTGGCTCATACATTGGGTTGATACCAATGTCCCAGTGGCTGCTCTGCAAACAGAGGGCTGGTGTGCCCTAGGCCTGGCCATTAGACACCATGGGTACCATGTGGAATCATTCCTGTCTTCATCCTACAATCTTGAAATGTTTTACAGACATTAATTAAACCCTCTGAGGTGGCATACTGTTTCTGTTGATGCAATTAAAAATTACCCCAAACCCACTTGCCTAAGGTTGGAGAACAAGTAAATGGAACAGCTGGGAATAGAACTTCAGATTCCAGATGCTTGGCCCTCAACTGCAACCTGCTGGCAGCATGCCATGTACAGAGGAAAATGAAAATTGATCCAGCTAAACTGCTATCACCAAGCTGACAATTTTCCATGGCTTTGTATAGAAACAAATGCAGGCACAAGGTTGGGACAAGAAAAGCCTGCCTGGCAAGAGTGCCCTGTGTTCAAAAACTATCGCTCAAAGGAAAACTACCTGCACTTAAATATGTACAGCTGTTTGCTGAAAAGAACTTTGTCCAGATTGCAGCCTGCAAGCTGTGGACATTCAGTATCTATGAAGGGGGTACATGAGACTGAGTTTTAGTGTTTCTCAGCATTTAGTCTGATCCATTGTATCAGTTTAATAGTCCATCTTATAAACGTGGCAGAATATAACTCTGCCAGCCTGTAATGGGTTTGAGAGTGTAACTTTGGTACCACCTACAATTGCCTAAATGCCTCATAGATACACATGTAGGTGATGCATGCACTCACAGGGGATGCCAGCTGGGCACAGTTACCTGTGGTACAGAGCTTGGTGCCACCTGAAGATGAGGGCAGCCCATCTCTGGCAGCATCCACAGCCCCACTGCAGTCCCCAGGCCCATGGCTGCCCTGCTATCCTCACTAAGATGATGTTTAACAAAGCTGAGCACCCCTGCTCGAACATGTGCTCCCTCTCCTGCACTGTCCCTGTACCACAGGCCAACTAAGTGCATACCCAGGCAGCAAGTGCAGCCTTATCCCAGCTCACAGCACCAACCTGGTATTTGAGAACACCAAAATGGTTTGTTCAAGATGGGCTAAAAATTTCCATGCTGCAAAACCAGTTATGCTCAGACAAAATGTTTCCACGCAGACACAATGACAGGAATGAGTTGTCCTGAGGAAGCTGACTGATCCTTCTGGTTTTAGCTTTGGGGATTTTGGGAGAGGAAAAAGCATTTGGTTGAGCAGAATAAAATACAAGAAGTTAGAAAAAAGCAATACAACTGACACAAATAATTATATGGTATTTCAAAGACTTCTCCTCTCTTAAATGATCTAAAATGTCATTTAACATAGGCAAGGGAATTAGTTTTTACAGATACATAAATATATGTGTAACTATATATGTGAGCAAGGAGCGCTGTATAACTGTATTTAACATGGCATGCCTTTAATAAGACTTTCCTGTGGAAAACTCTCAGGGATTTTTAATCTAAGCAGCTAACCATCGAGTTTTCTCCATAACAGTAAATTATGGCAATTTTGCCCAGGGCTTTAACATTCCTGAGTTTTGCTCTCTACTTTGAATTAGAATGTGATGATCACTATTAATAGTTCCTGATCACATACGGTCAGTGCAAAACTAAGATGAAACCCTCTTTGCCTCTGAAATTTACTGTAAATGGGAACATCTATCAACACCTATTCAAGACATAAATGAGAAAGAGAACAGCTACATCATGAAAGAAATAGCTTGGCTAAAATTTAGCTTCCATGCCATGCATCTAGAATACTGTCCAGAAGCAAATGTAGCCTTAGTGTTATTGCAGGCAAGGTCGTAAAATCTGTATTTGTGATCAACATAAACCCTGTCCACTCCTGACTGATCTGGTAAGAAAGTATATTTTTTCCTTTGTGTGATCACAGCTTTTTCACACTAACTCTCAGACAAACTCATATGACAGTCTTTTTGACACCCGCTGTCATTGTTTAGAACATAAAACTGTCCTAAACATTTCTTTATAAGTAACAACAATAAATCCCAAAACAGCCAAAATACCCAGCCCCTCTGGTACTCTCGGCTGTACTGTATCACACACCTTTTGCTGCACACACAGCATGAAGCTGTGCCATGTTCTGGCTCACCCAGGACAGGTCACACTCCGCACCTGAGGTGTCGCTTCCCGGCCTGACTTTCACATTGAACTGAAGTTTGCCTCCACCATTCTGACAAGAATTCGCTCAAAACCTTTATCTTGCACTCTTGGATGTATCAGCAAGGCAAGGCAAAAAAGGCGTTTGCCCAAAAGAGCTGGCCAGGCCAAGGGAATCTCTCAATAAAACATTGGTCAAAAGCAGTGGCTCAGCTGTTTGAATTTAAAGCGGTCTCGAGAGGGGTGAGTCATTTTTCAAACAGCACACAGAGCTAACAGGGGCAGGAGGAAAAAGGAAACATGAATTTTTAATCAGACTTTGTACAACTCCAGTCAAACACGTTCATCACTGGAATCGGTACAAGGAGCTTGCTGCATTAACGACACTTCAGAGCTGGGGTACATCACATTTCTCTTCTTCTCCCTTCAGGGATGATTTACAATAGGATAATGTTATCGAGTCACATACCCGCCAAGGCAGTGGCTCTGTGGAGCACCTCAGGTACCCATCCCTTGTTTCTCAGCACAGCCCTGTTTCTCAGCTCCTGTTTCTCAGACGCGCTACCTGTGTCTTTGCAAGCCGCCATGTTGGTGCATGTAGCCACTGTCATGAGAGAAGAAAGACTGCCTGTGGGAGGAAACAGCTCCAAATCAAGCAGGTATTTATTCCAGTTCTATGCCATGGTGTCCTGGGTTCAGCAGTAGCAGTCATTTTTCTCTTTCTTAGTAGCTGGTGCAGTGCTGTGTTTTTGACTTTCAGCCTGGGAACAGCACTGATAACACCAATGTTTTCAGCTGCTGCTCAGTAATGTTTAGTCTGACAAAGGGCTTTCTGAGTCTCATACTCTGCCAGGGAGGAGGGGACACCAGTAGGAAGCAGAGACAGGACACCTGACTCAAACTGGCCAAAGAGGTATTCCATACCATAGCACGTCATGCCCAGGATGGAAAAACTGGGGGCAGGAGCTCAGAATAGTTCACAGCTCAGTCGGCGGGTGGTGAGCTGTTGTATTCCCTTGTTATTTCCCGTATCATTATTATTATTGGTGGTAGCAGCAGTGGTTTGTGTTATACCTTAGTTACTGGACTGTTCTTACCTCAACCCATGGGAGTTACATTCTTTCGATTCTCCTCCCCACTCCCCCCTGCACAGGGGGGAAGAAAGAGGGGGGAGTGAGAGAGCAAACTGCATGGCTGACATTGGGCTTAAACCATGACACATGGCTATGGTGAAAGCAAAAACATCTCCTCCTCCTTTTTCTTCAGCATAGAGCCTCTGAACATCAGACAGGAGATGGGCACCTGGGTGTGGACTGCCACTGCTGCCCAACAGCCCAGAACCCACCTCCTTCACCATCTGCCCTAGCAGAAACTTCTGTTCACAGCTTCTCACCATCAGCAGGTAAAAAGGTAGCTTAAAACCCAGAAATGACATCTTCCATTTTCACCACAGGTTTGTCTGAACCAATAGTGTCCCAGGAGGTATAAATGCCATTATGGTGGCCAGTTTGATCAACTTACACCTCGGAGTAGGAGAAAAAAGGAAAGAGAGAGGGTTGGCAGTATTTACTCTCTAGGCCCTAAACCTTGCAGTGTCCTCAGTTTTTAATGGGTGTTCTCTAAAACCATAAGGGCTCACTTCTCAGTTCTAGCAACCAGAGCTTGAAGAAAACACAAAATATCCCGAAGCTTAGGATGCAGTCTGATGAGGTGGTGACAAACCTGGTCTCCAGCTCAGAGAAACAGAATGGTATCATTTGTTGCCTTCGCATTTTCTTATTCCCCTCTCAGCCAGGAGAAGAGGGAGGGTTTTTGCAAGGACCGCAATGCTGAAGTATGCCAAAACATGCCCAGAAACTAAGAAGCTTGCAGGTATCCTTGTACCTATTTCTTCCTCTCAGTGTTGCATTTGAAAGCAGTAATAACAGAAAAGACATTTCCAGGGAGCACAATTTACTGTGCTTTTACCCTAAAATCATCAGGCTCTGCTTCAGGAATTTTCTTCTGAAGTTCATCAGTTCACCAGCTCCATTTGCAGAAGATTACCATGATTTCTAGCAAAACCTTGGACTATTTTATTGAATTTTTGGAGGTGAGATTTCTAGCATTTTTATTGTGACTAACACACTTAATTGTGACTTCTCCCTTGTTGCCTCAATAACTTCTCTCCTATAACACCCCTCCTTCAACCACCCTTATTTACTTATGCCCCATAGACCTAGTAGCCAGCACCCATTTCGTAGCATTACAGGATAATTCAGGTTGGAAATTACTTCAGGGATTATCCATCTCTACTTAGAAGTTGTTGGACCTCACCTGGAGTACTGTGCCTGGTCTGTCTGTCTCAATCAGTACAAGAAAGATATCTACCAACTGGAACATGTTTAGCATAGGGCATAGCAACAGTTGGGTGCTGGAGCACCTCCTGGGAGGGGAGGTGAGGGAGATGGGGTTGAGTACCCTGGTTTCAGGCAGATGCAGCAGCAGCTCCCCACTGCCTAATGGGAGGAACACAGAGGCAGGCTTTTTCACAGTGCCGCATGGCAGGAGAATAACAGGCAGCAGGCATGGGCAAAACACCCATTTCATGAACTCCCTGGATGAGACTGTGGCCAGAACACGTCATTTCATTTAGATGGCACTCCCTGGCCTGCACTTTCCTTTTAAGTGTACAAAACTATACACATTAATATTAAAATATCTGTTACTAACATGATACATAAGTCATCCAAAATCCTCCCTCCCAGCCAGTAACAGCATCAAAGACTTTATTTCCACTATTATTAGGTGTATGGTTTACAACAGCACACAAGACCACAAAGAGAGTTAAAAAGATATTTGCCATCTCTCATTTGCAATGTCAACACTGTCTCCTGGGTAAAAGGATCTCTGGGTAAAAGGGTAAAATCTTCCATCTGGAAGGTTTGAAAGTCTCTCTGAGTTTATGTTGCCTAAAGTCTGAACTGGTGTCTGATTTCTGTGTTGGGAGAAGCATTGTCTGAACATTAGTTTCTCTTACTGGAGGCAGGATCTGTTTTGTAAGTTCTGTTTTCCTCTTTTGCAAAGGGGCAGTTACAAGTCACTCATTTTATGTTGTTTATAATTTTCTGTTCTTTCAGAATAATTTTCAAAACACTCTGATTTTCTTTTCAGCTGTGAAAGAATAATCCAAGACCAAACATGTTATTCTTTGAAATTAACTCACTCACTAAAGCTGGTTTCCCTATAAAATTTACTGAAGTGGATGATTAAGAACTCTTCTCTACAAATAATGTTTCATGCAATACAGCTGTAATGAGACTACCGCCTGATTATTTAAATGGATGAACATTTTCATTAACTGCAAAATCACTTCTGGCATGCTCTATATTTAATACTTTGTGAGACTTTGAAATCACAATAGTGGTTTCACACATAGTTAAGGAGGTTAAGTGCAAAGGCTGGTTACTTTAGTCCTCAGAGGTGACTCTGGCCTTCACGTTCCTCTAGGGCACCAATTAAACCTAAAGGACAACTTTCCCAAGAACCTGAATTTAGAATTAGATTACATACTCCCTGCTTTCATGCCCTGCACAGAGCAGATGCAGGGTTATTTGGCCCTTGTGGATTTCTGATGTCCTTTAAAGAAAAAAAGCCTGCCTTGAATGCAGTCATCCACACACACCTGCAAGTGGATGAGAGAAAAAAAAAGGAATACAGCAAATGAAGAAATAAAATCATGATTTTAAGAAAATAATAAGGAATACATAAAGTGAAATGCTTCACTTTCATTGTATGTTCTGTACACCAAAGTCAATGTAAATGAGGTTCTAAAAAGTCTTCTTCCCTAGCCAGCATGAGGCAAGAGCAGAGCATTCATGCGAACCTCCTAACCTAACATGAAATTACTCTCCAGCACTAAGCAAGGTTCAAGCTCACGGCAAGCCAGAAGAACCAGGTTAGAGGGATCCAGAATGACACTTGCAGGGAGTGGTCCTGCAGCCTGGTAAAACAATTCATCAATTATCTACTACTCCGAACTGTTACAAAGGACCCCTAAGATGAGCACCTGTGCAGTCTAGGTTCTGAAGACAGGTTCCTTATTTGACTACAGCTAGATGTTTCTACAGAGGTGGATCATCAGGAGGCATTACTGCATATAGGCATACCTGCATATAGCATGGCACCATGCCCAAACTACCCTAACTCTCAGCCTACTTTCTCTCGTTACCACTCTGAACTAGTTACGCCGCTTTCAGTGCTGGGCTTGCTATGGCAACAGACTGTGAAACACAGTCTAGCCAAAGCCAAGTGTGCTACTGTACAAAGCCCATATGCCCAGAAGCACTTTCATTGTTTGCCTTCAGACTGTGACACCTTAGAGGTTGTCAGGCAATTGTGGTTTGAATGTTTTACACTAGAGAACAGTCAAAGAGAAAGAAAAATGCCTGACAGTACAAGAGGGCTGGATTGAGAATCAGATTTGCGATCTTTGTTCATGTAATGATACCAGTGAACCATGATACCCATGAAGGAGCTGTGTGATGATCCCTATTGATTCCAGTGGGTGGTTGTTACAGTGGTGGTATCTGCTGTTCTCCTGTAAAGAGAGATGCAACCAGACTGGAGAAGGAGAGGCCTTCCTAGGAGATCATTTTAAGTCCTGCTGATTGATTGCAGGAGAAGCGTGAAGTCTTCAGAGTGGCACCTTTTCCTTGGCTTTGACCTTACACAGAACCAGGGCCCCCCAGAAATATCCCACTCAGAAGAAAACTTACTCACATTTCCATGGTTTTTTACCTAGTTTTGTGCAGATGTCTTTTTTTTTAACTCCCAGATTCTCCATCTTACTGCACAGGTAAGGGAAAAGATGATCTGGCCCTGAGAGAGCTGCTCTCTGCAATACTTAGCTGAAAGGTCAAGTGTGGTATTTTGGAGGCCAAAAAGTCCTACATAACACAAGTCTGTTGTGAAGGAGAAGAGAATTTACAAAACTGCTGAACAAAACTAATTTTTATAGTAAGTGTGGTGAGACACTGGAACAGGCTGCCCAGAGAGGTGATGGATGCCCCATACCTGAAAGTGTTCAAAGTCAGATTAGATGGGGCTACAAGCAACCTGATCTAGTGGAAGTTGACTCTGCTCATGGCAAGGGGGAGTGGACTAGGTGATCTTTGAAGGTCCTTTCCAACCCAAACCATTCTATTATTCAGTGATTTACGAAATAGTATTTCAGCCTCTTAGGTAACAAGACAGAGGGCTTTCAATAACCATAAGCCATGTTCGTTTCCTCAGTATTAACTGGCCCATAGTACAAATGTACTGAATGCACCTCTCGTATCTTGTATCTCTTGTACAGAGATAAACAAATAGATGATGTTTGAAGTTTAAAGTGCAGAGATTTCATAAGGATCCTTTCCTATGGCAGAATAGCACCACTAAAACTTTTAAGCTAAGGTTTAAAAAAAGAAAGAAACCCCAAAACAACTACCCAATTGAGCTGTTAAAAGCACCAACAGAGACTTTCATTTGATACCTATCCCTTTTACTCTTTAACTTCAGAAAAATTACATAAAGAACCAACTTTTTCTCCATTTGCCAACACATGAGACGGTGCTAAGATAAGAGCCTATGCCAGGAGATGGAAGAGAGTCTGGAAAAGGGGAAAGGGAAAGGGAGGGGGAAAGGGGAGAAAAACTTAGAGATGAGCTGGGAGGCTTTTTGCTTTTTTCTGCTGGACCCTGGCTGGCCTTTTCTGAACAGAATTGGAGAAAGCCACATAAAAGCAAGAGATAGAAAATGCAGGCTCTGTTTCTGGTACAACTCTCTGCTGAAGAATGACAGATGCATGTTTATATAATATTATCACTCACACATGTATACAAGCATCAGGTTGTTTAAAGTTTTTCTTTTAGCTGCCTTTTTGGCCACAGGCTTAGAATAACATTGCAAAGGATTCAAGCTTAGTCAGCAGAACCAAACTTCCATTAAAGAGAAGGCATAAACAACCAGATAAGATAAGAATCAAGAAAAGGAAGTTGGAAAAATAAGTTATATTCAGGAAACACACAGTGAATGTGATCTAATTAGGTTCTGGCTGTCTGAGCGGGTGATACCTCTGTGCTTCTGAAGGCACAGGGTTGTCACCATGGGTCCCACAACACTAATGGTGGGCATGTGGCAGTCACTAGAGTAAATCTTGCTCCTTCCAGTCCATCTGCTCTCCTGTCATTGATATTTACAGCCCCACAAATATGGATAGGCCCAGTCGCCCATGCTTTCATTATTAGACCCAGCATGCAGCACATAAAATTTTGCTCATTAATTCCCAATTTCACATTTGTCTTATTTATCAAACATAGCCTTTGGGGGACAGCAATGAGAATCTTGGGTTTTGATAATCTCAGCTTTTTCTCTTTAACCGTTTCTTTACTTGTGTTAAGTATTTCAGATAATGGCTTGACGCTGTTGTCATTGTTGCGACTTGGAATAGAAACCTTTCATCACTATGCTCTCACCTTCTTTAAGTGATCTGGACACTTCAGTTCCTCTTGCAGATAGCAAAAAAACCCAAAAGAAGTTGCTAAAGAAACACTGCTGTTTCCCTAAACTAAATCATCAGTGCCATCTTGCCCTCATTCCTATACTGTGAGCATTCACTTACCTCTTTCTTTCACTTATTTTCTTTCTTTTACCTTCCTTCTGGAATCAGTAAATACTATTTTTCATTGGTTCAACATTAAAAAGATTAAGAGGAGAGGAATGTAATAAACCCTCGTCAACATGGGTTTAGGGAAATAGCGCTTGTCAAGTGAACCTGAATTACTTCTAAACTGATATTACAACTTTGTTTAAGTGTGTCATATATCCACAATTATCTTTGACTTTTATAGGTCTGCTAAATTACTACAACATTACACTGATCTAAAAATTGGCACTATATAACATAAATGCAATAACATAGAAACTTAACTCTACTCATGGAAAATATTGCCAATAGAGTACCACCATTTGCACAGTGTTAACATGGCAGAAAGAAAAAGTTATTTCAATAGAAAATGTAAATTTAATTTTGACTAATGATCCCTTTATTTTCTCAGTTTCATCTCATGGACTGTTACGCACAACCTCACCAGGTATGTTCAGAGCTTGGACAGCATACTCCAGACCATGCTTTTTTGCTGTTACCCTTCCAGGACACAGTGTTGGGTATCCATGGCAAGGTTTTGGCAGAGAGGGATGCTGCACGGGTGGCCTATGTGAGATGAGGACAGGGCCTGCCCCCATCCTGTGCCAGACAGAGGCAGTTCCAGCCACCCTGAACAGACCCACCACAGGCACAGCTGAGCCCCCCAGCCAACCTGCTGGTCCCCCCATGATAATATTGTTTAAGAAAGGGGAGGAAATACCAGACAGTCAGAGGAGGAGGGAACAAAAAGTATGAGAAATAGCTGAGGAGACAACAAATGTCATTATCCTGACCCATGAGCTCACTCACTCCTGTTACTCCTGTTTTCCTCAAGGCCTATCCCGCTGAGGGTGCCAGCTGAGCAGCTAGGAGGACTTTGACTGCTAGCCAGGGCCAACCCACCACACACATTTTGACCAGTACAGTATTGTCCTGGGTTCAGCAGTAGCAGTCATTTCATGTGTGAGAAGGATGCCTGAGGAGCCGTCCTACATGTTTAGGGGTAACCAAGGCAAGATTATCCTTTTCCGCCTTGTTCTTTCCTGGAGGTGAAGAAGAATGTGCAGTGTATGGTCTCTTTCTCAGCATGCAGCTGAAGGGAGGCTATGATCAACACTCACAAACTAAATTCTCAGCACACTACTGGCCAGGACCAAGAAATACTCCTCCACGTAATTCTTGGCCATTATTCAGGCATTAGCATACCACTCTCAAAAGACAAACCGCATGAGTTGATCCAGTTTTGGCAGACAAGAGAGTTTAATGGCATAGGCATAGCCTGTTTCCTACCAGTTGATCTCAGTGTCAGAGACCAACACTGGGCACACTGGGTTTGCTATCAGTGACATACCCACATTGTTCTCAAGGATTAGTCCAGGTGAACAAACATGTATTTGTATTTATAGGATTAATAGTTAGCTACACCCTCACCTGGCATTAACCAACATATTTAGCTGAAGGCAATGGAACGAAATTGATTTATACCCACTTATTTTGGGCTCTTCTGGAAATACTGTACTCCTTTCTAAGCTCCAGCCCCACAAAGCAGTGCCAATGGTGAAACATTAATTTTTAGGTTTAAAATTCAGAAGTTTAATAAAAAGAAAAGCCTCATGTTTTATTTTCTTGGTAAGTACCATAACTTCAGCCTCTTCCCTAATTCATTTTTTATTTTGGCTTGACCAAATTATTAAAGTGTCCACCTGGAAGACCCTGGGAATGTCACTTTCAGTGTTAGGCTTCAGAAGTTTTCATCCTCTCTAAAAGCAATTTCAGAAGGTTTTCACCCTGACATAAGGTATCATTGAAAGGACAATCATTCAAATCCAGTCAGAGAAGACACAGCTATTCCTTGGAACTAATCCTGTCTCTTAAATGTTAATGTTGTTGGGAAATTTTAATGTTTCTTGTCAATCTCAATGAGTCGTTTCATTGTCAACTTAAAATTTATTTACTTTCAGAGTAAAAATCTGATTTATTACAACTATGCTGAGTTAGAATTAATGTATGTATTTGTGGTATGAAATTTTAAATGTTGCAATCTTGAGAAAGATCACACATGGTTGTTTAAAAAAGCACTTCTGGCATGGGTACAATTTAAACAGTATATGCAAATAAGCAGCTGTAAGTAATCTAGAGAGTTCTCTACTAATAAAAGCTAATATTTATTATTGCTTCAATCACCATTCCTGGAGCCTGAAGTTGCAAAACTAGATTTCCTAATTTGACTTATTAATGAATAAATGAAAAGAACCAAACCCTCTTTTTTATTTAATTTCCTTTTTTTCCCCTCAAAATTAATAAAGTCAAGCTTGCTCCCATATTCCACATTTCTTCTCCCAACTGAGCAGCTTATTGTACTACCAATGGAATGCAACAGATTGTGAAGGAATCAAGGAGACGTTTGAAAATAGATTTGTTCAGCCATACACTGCAAACAGCACATCTGTTATTGACAGTGAAAATAGAGCCTGCAAAGAGTTAGTGCTAAATATCATTCAGATTCAGGAACTGCATTCTTGCCTAGATCTTACCTTCTTATTTTGCTGAGGTAAACTGCCTCCATTTCAATACTACTGCCCTAAGCAGACACAGAGAGTCCATTTTAAAGGCCTCTAAGAAATGAAAGACACCATTCAAAATCATATATTACAAGCTCATTGCACATCATGCTTGTGACACCTTCACAAATGTGAAAAATCTCTGTCAAAAGAACAGAGATTGCAGTGAGTACAGCTCAAACTGTTGGGTCAACAAGGCTGTCAAGTCTCAGTGGACATGCCTTATTTTTTCACCTGGAAACGTTACATCAGAAGAAATTGAGCATTTTAGCACTTCTCTGATCTCTAGAGAGTTCAGCTTTCTGTGCTACTTGTGTGTAAATTATTTTGAGGCAACCTGGGAATTGATGGACCCATTCATACGCATCCAAGAAACCTCTTGAAAGACCTACAGCAACCTTGGGAAATATCAGAATTCAAGCTATCCGTAACAGCATTAATTTGACCCCTGGGATTTAGACCTAATTCATATTGCCTAATGTGAGCTATCTAAAAGTTTCTCTCCAGCCTATCTATGCTCCCACAGCCCCTACACAACTGGAGGAGGAAGGATGGGAGAGTCCAGATGGGGTGACAGAGATCCACAGTGGGATGATAAGGATGATAAGTGTAATCTATTACACTAGACACCACTTTCTGTACAGCTCCAGATAGGTTAAATGATTTGCAGCTTACGTATACAGGCATTTTGCACTCTCGACATTCATGTTCCACATATTTCACATTTGCGTTTTTTCTACAGACCCTCCTGCTTCCAGAATGCACAGCCTTTGCTGAACAGGCACCTGCTCAACGTATGTCCCTAATCCATCCAGAAAACACATTTCTTGCCCAGGCTTGCTTGGCTGCACAACATCTGAACCCACAATGAGTTAGGTTGGTCCCATTCCCATTACAGGGACTGCTGGCATTTCTGAGGGGAGAAGCCAATAACTCACATCAGGTGTCCAGCAACCTGCTAATGGAAGACAGAGCTCTTGTCTTCAACCTGCAGCAGCTGTCACAGTTTGGTTACCAGATGATAAAAGGACGCTGTTCCTGACCACAAACATCCAAGTGTTCAGTCAAAAGCAGTACAGCAACAAACACCCCTGAGAGAAGGCTGAATACATGCCAGCAGTTGGGAATGTTTTGTCCTCCCACAAGTCCATAACTGACTGGGTGAATGTCTGCACAGCCACCTGTAGCAGGCTGCTCTGATTATGTGGGTATTAGACAGAGGACTTAAGTCACCAGTTTGGCTCACATTTGTCCATAATTCCCTGCCAGCACTGGCCTAGCAGAGGTCTCCAGACCTGCTAAGACCTGGAGGAGGCAGGTTTTTATTATTAAAAAAATTAGGTTCCTTTAGAATGTAAATGAACAGAAACTGCAGCCAGTCTTCAAAGAGAAAGCAGGGTAATTACCTTGCTACAAGGCAGTAGTTGAACTACTGGTGTAAAGGAGTATTACCCCAAAGGTAATGTTATTATCAGGTTATATGTGATGCAGATGCCACTGCTTCCCAGGCTTACTGTATTCTCCTCTGATATAAATAGACTTCTTGTGTTCCTGTTTTCACTGACTTATTTACATCAGGATTTTTAGTCATTGCAGAAATGAATCACCTGCAAAACTAAATACAACTCCCAAGGTGAAGGGATGGAGAAAGAGGCTTTCCAGAGCATGTTGTGAAGCAGAACACTTCTCCCCTTCCCACAGCTAAATTTTATTTAAAATTGGCAGTTAAATCGGTATCATGAGATCTTTCCAACCTTAAGCATCACTTGCTTTAATGCACAAACTGAAAGTTTCATGGGAGTAATGTTCCTGCCATCTCTCTCATTTCCAGTCTTGAATGCACTGCTGTCAGGTAAACAAGTATCACCTATTTTCTTCTGTAATGTATTTGTAGTAGCTGATAATTTTCTCTTCAACTACTTACCATACATAGACTTTTTTAGGACTAGAGAATCACAGAATCACCTAGGTTGGAAACAACTTTCAAGATTACCAGGTCCAACGGCTACCCCAGGACTGCCAAGTCCACCACTAAAACCTGTCACTGAGGGCCTCCTCTACACAAGTTTTAAACACTTCCCTGGGCAGCCTGTTGCAATGCCTGACTACACTTTCAGTGAAGTTTTCCTAACATCCAGTCCAAACCTCCACTGGTGCAGCTTGAGGCCATTACCCCTTGTCCTATCAGTTGTTACTTGGGAGAAGAGACCAGGCACCTCCTCACTCCACCTGCCTTTCAGGTAGCTGTATAGAACTACAGGAAAATACCCATTGTACAAACAAAATAACATAGACCAGAAATATTAGAGGAAAAGAGGGCTAAAGTATCTTTCTCCATCTGGTAAGCTTTTGTCCATGCATTGTGATCTTCCAAATTTCTTCAAACTGCCCTATTTCTTTTTCTGAATGGTAAAATTCACAAAAATGTTGGAAAAGAGCAATCATATCTGCCCAGATAAAACAAAATGCACAATAAGATACTGAGTAGAGACTTCAAATATTTTCTACTATGCCTTTTAATGTTGTCTCTAGTTTGACTTTCTGGATCAATAAAAATCATTTTGCTCTCTATTCGGTTTCTCTGGGGAGAAAAAAAAATATCTTAAGTAAGAGTTTATTATGAGCTCAGACAAAAAGTAGAGACATCTCAAGGTAGGGTGCTTATGGGGATGGTTTCATCATATGAACAACATGAATCAAAGGCTCATCACTGCTGAAAGTAAGAAACTTATTTTCTCCTCTACTTGTCTGTTTGCTCCCTTTGGCTTTGCTCCTTCTTTTCTTCTCTGCCTCCCTCCCTTGCTCCAGCTATGGGGTTCACCTGAGTGCCAGGTTTTCATGGCTCATTTCCATGCCACTGTATCAACTGGGAGATAAGAATAATTTTATTCCATATTGGGCAATACTGCATCACTTACAATATCTGTTACACAGCTCTCAACACTGGCATGCTAGGTAGGCAAATCAATCTGTCATCTTAAAATGGTTACTGCTTTATTCCCTTTTCTTTCTGATATAATGTTTGTTTCTCTGGATGCTTTCAGTGTATACTTCAGAGGTCGCTTTGGTGCTGGGCCCACTGCAACAGCAGGACTATGACCATCTAACCAGGGCAACTAAACTGGGAACACGGCTTCCTTTGCATCAACAGGCGGAAAACCAGGCATGTTCAAATGGTGATTCAGCCTTTGTATTATCTGACTTGTGCTGCAAATATGGCTCTTTCACTTTTGTCACAGTGGGAACCCACACCAGCTGTACTCCTGTGAGACATCTACATCAAGCTCCCAAGTTCACCAGGGTGAATCTAAGCATGTACATGAAATGAGAGGAAATAGCTTTGAAGGCTGAAACAATAGCACATGGTAGCTGGCAACCTGATTTCGCCACGGCTATGACTGAGCTGTCAGTCTTATCCCTGAAGCGCTCATTCCATTTTCTCAACAACTTTTTGAAATAGATTGGATGGGAAGGAATATGTTTTAAAAGTCTGAATCAGCAGACATTTTATTGGGCTTTTATTAATAATGGGAAAGGACTGGAAGCAATTGTCATAAGCTCAACATACTGCCTGCCAGGCGTTTCTATGGAGCCCTGATTATAGACAAGCACACACTGCTCACCTATACACCATCTAGATCCTTCTATTTCCCCAAGGATTTTCTTAGGAGAGGAAAAGAGTAACATGCACCTCGCAACATTGTTTAGATTCATCTGCCAAGTTAGGGATGACAGAGCAAATGCAGAGATACCAATCGCTATGTCCAGGAGGTATGTGTCACCATGATGTGCAAACCTCAGCTAGCTCCTCTTGCCCTGCAGATGAACCCTGAGTCACATACAGATCATACGTTCTGTCCCCAGACAAACTGACACTGTGTTGGTGGCTGGGCTTCCAGACAAGGTTTGCGCTTTTAAATGCAAATGCAAACCTTTCCTGAAGCAGAAAGGCAACTGCCAACAAGTTATTTTTTTCTCCCATTTTTATGCTGCTAACACTGATTTGCCATTGCTTGTTTCTTAAGACCATTGTGAGGACAAGTAGACCTGGAACTGGGAGATCTGGTGTATCCCATGCTGGGTAGAGTGACCTGAGATCATCCAGGCATGCTAGTACAGAAATGGCTCCTTGTCAATGAGGCAAACTGCCATCAAGCCTGTGCATCGTGTGAAAACCTTCGGGTCTAGAAGAGTTCAGAAAGCAGCACTGAGTATTGCTGCTGAATACTTCCAGCTCAGGAAGAACCATGAGGAAGAGGCACTGGCAAAAGTCAGAGATGCCTACCAATCCCCATTTAATTAATACTAATGGAAGCCAACAACGCTGGCTCTTGGCTATAAGTTAAAAGGTGTTTTTTCCTCTTTGTTGTAAAAGAACTTTGTGGTTGTCCTTCCAAAAGCCTGAAAGGAGAGGGCCAATAACAGGGAGAAGAATGGGGAGGGCTCAGCACTGAGGCCAGATATATAACATAAATGTGTGGCTTGAACCAGAAGCTGCTGGACTCTACACCCAGCAGAAATTACATCTTTAGTTTTCAAGCTGAAGATAGCTCCAAGTTGACCAGCTCTGCTGCCTATCTTATGTCTAAAAAATATCTATCTGCCCTGTTGCTGATCAGTGACAGCACCTTTGCTGCTAAGTGTGTGTGGGCAGCTCAGCTGAGCTCTGGCAATGCCTCTTTCTCAACTTCCAAAGAAATTTTTGTGAGTAGTCAAAGCAAAACCAGTGCCATGATTGTTTTATCACACAGATGTGGTGTTCAGGTGTTCTTGAACAGCCACTTCTAGCACTGCTTAGGTGTGCGTATCACCAGCTCAGTAATTAGCAACTACACCCTTGGCCACTGCAGTTGTTTGAGTCACTAGGATTCTGAACCCTGGAGGACATCAGCCCAAGGTTATTTAAGGAAATAAACTGATAGCTATTAAAGGCATTTGATAGCTTGCTGTTCATGGCAAAGGCATGCAGAAAAGAACACTAACAAGGAACTATTTCCCTGAGGATTAAAGGCACATGGTTGGAAAGTGAAATGGTTGGGGTTCAGTTCCTACTCCAGTGACTTTCAAATTGCTCTGAGCAAAACCAGAGCAGCTAAAACAAGAGAGGCTTTGTCCAGGTTGGCCTGTAGCTCAGGCACCAGTTCAGCTCCTGTCCAAAGGTAGGCAGAAAGGATCTGAACTCACATTTCACTCCTTTCATGACATACTCCAACAACTGAGATGTATATACAAGGGACGTCACTCCCACTTCTACCACCTTGTGACAGGAAGTGTTTGATTTCACCAGACTGGTTCAGAAACAAATCAAAACAAGCTTTTAATTTATTCTCTTTTTTTTTTTTTTTTTGACAAAAACCTGTCCATGATCAATAAGCCTTTACATGCAGTCAGCTCCTTTCACCTCAGGGAGGTGGAAGCTGAAAAGCAGTGAGGATGGTCCAAGGCAGTGAACAGCTCCTCTATAAGAGAACACCAAACAGATGAGGAGTCTTCAGGCTGGAAAATGTCAAATGAGAAAGGCTACAAACAATGAACTGTGCCGAAAAGGTGACGAGGTAATGATTATTCCCTGTGTCACACCACACAAAAACTATAGGGCACTCACTGAAATTATCGGGTGTCAAATTAGGAGAGAGCAGGTATTTCTTTGCATAGTGCATAATTATATTGTCACAGGCTGCTGTGCAGGCCAAAAGTGTAGATAAAGTCAAAAAGTCATTAGAGAAATTCAGGGAGGGCTGGGCCACTGGAAAAAAAAAAATAAATAAAAAATTAATATTAAAAAAAAAGTCCACCTCTGATTGAGGAAAGTAGGGCAGGACACATCACTCTGTGTGTGCTCTCTCTTGTGCTCTCTCTGAGCATTACTGCCAAAGTGCCATAGTCACCGTGACAGACAGGCTACTGGGCAAAGTTCTCTGTACTGTGATGTGGAGGTTCTTAGTCTGTTAATTTTGGTTCATTTTTTTGGATGAGAAACTCAAGTATTCACACAACTTGCAGCACAGACAGGACAGAGAGAGGCACAGAGGACACAGGAACCATCCAAACTCTCTGATGTCATTGCTGGGTAAACTCTCCAATTCTGATGTTCTGTACATGCCCTACTTTTCCAACATGCCCTAAAACCACTATACCTATAGATGCAAAGCATTACATGAAAAGCATGAATTAAATTCTATCTCTTAAGTTACCACAATCTAAGTATTTGTAGCTGAAAAATGAATACAACAAGATAATTACCATATTTCAAACAGAACAATAATATTCCATGCTTTCTCCTGCTAGGCTATATTTAACTTTCTACTATTGTGCTACTTTTCCTATATCATTTCCTATATCATCCCTGATATGTCCTTGAGAGTTCAGGCTCACAGAAAGCTAAAACAGATGTTTCTGACACATTAAGGAGCAAATTAAAAAGCTTGTTTATCCCAGGACAAACACTGACATTCCTTTCCATAATATCCTTGTCTATCTTGGGATGAAATTTGGTCCATCGCCTAGCACTATATAATACCTTACAACCCAGCCTGGGCTTTCGCCAGAAAGCTAGTATTTAAAACCACCTAAGGGAACATCTCAAACTTCTCTGGCATTTCTACTAATGGAGAAATAAAAAGGTCGGGTAGGTAATTCAGGGACCTGGACTAGTTGTAGGAATTCTTCCTCTTCATGAAGGACCATTTGTTCATTAGTGCTCAGAATGGCTCATTTTACTCTCACGGTCATTATACCATCTCAGGCCCCCTACTATTGAACTCATTATGGAATGCCCATGCCCGAACGTAGCAATCCCTGCTCCTCCAAGCCCTCAGTAATGCTGAGGGAGCACTGGAATTTTCACAGAAGGGAGACCCAGTACAGTGACCTATGCCAGAAGAAATCCTCTTCTGTTACAAGGAAGTTTGACATCTCACAGCATGAGTTAGGAGGAAATAAGTACATTTCAATTAATTCTGAAGTTTCTTGTATGTTTCTCCCTAACCTAATGAACTGTGGGAGGTTTTGTGTTCTGTCTACATTAAGCCCAGGCTGCCTCCTATGGAAAAAGCACTGAATTTTGCTTCCAAACGAAGTCTTCTCAAAGAGAGGAATCCTGAAGAATCAGACACCTGGACCTCTAAAAATCTGCCCTATTCAGCATTTCTCAATCAGACACCTAAAACAGATGTAAAAAGAATTAAGCCAGCTGGAGTTTTTCAGGAAAACCATTTCCGATAAGGAAAAAAAATCATAGTAGGCTGGAGATATAGAGCACATGCTTATTAAGATACTTCTGTCCAGCTATGCTGAGGAAAGAGTAAGAAAGGAATGAAAAGATTACATGTAACAGTTCATACTGACTAATTGTCTTGGTTTAAAACAAGCACAAAGCATGGAACATATCCCATTTCCTTCAAAAACTACTGAGAAAAAGTTACTTGTCATCATGGTTGGCTGGCAAAGAAGCTGGGAGAGTCATGGGAAAGCTTGTTCAATGCTCTTGCAAACATCAGCTCTCATTAGGCGTCTGAGGAAAGTGTCAAAGTTTAGCTTTCCTACAGGTTCTTTTGTTTTATCATTTCTTGTTTTCACTACGCTGCTCATGTGATGTCTCTCAGTGGCGTGATATAAAAATGGTCTGAACTATGGGAGAATAAGTAAAAGGACAAGCAGGAATCACATGCTCTTTGCAGAGGAAGTGTGGCAGGAGGCAGCGCAAACACCTGGAGTGGAGCAGGGGGGATTCCTAGTGGTCTCCCTGACCTGAAGATCACAGCATGATCCATGCACATGAGGAGTGAGGTGGTAACATATTGCTGAGTAGAGCTCCAAGCTGCAACGCAAATTAAGATTTGGTGAGAGTACATGCCCCAGGGGGTAGCAGCTTGCTACCTCCCAGACCCAAGTGGATGAACTTTCTCAGGATGACCTTTCATCTGGTAGGATGCTATTTCCCCTCCTGTCCCCAAAACACAGGGGATTATTTGGTGAACGTGACAGCACCTCTGTGCTGGATCAATTCAGAGGACAGTATGAATTTATTCACTTACCAGTCCTGGGTTTAAAATCAGAAAATAAGGCTAGCCGCAACACAGCATTACAGTTCACATCTGGAATGCGTGCTGCAGCTGCACTTCAGTCTCAAGGCAATTACTTTGATCCCAAACCCCGTGCCTGTAAATAAATCTAATTAATTAGAATGTTTTCCCTTTGCCTTTACAGAATAAACCTTAGCATTTCAGCAGAACCATAGCCACCAGAAGCAGGTCCTTGCTGCTGTTCTGCTCAGTTGTCCTAATTTATAAGAAATGTTCTTCAGTTAAACCTCCATCTATATCCCTCCCACACAAACTGTTTTATTTTAGATTTCTGACACTAAATCACTTCTATGAGAAACGCTGCATCAGTTCCCCGAAGCCTTAACTTAATGCTCAGAAAATTAAAACTACTACATTCTGGAACATTCCTACGCTGTTATTTTATTTCAATTTCTCCTTTTTGACCTTGATCACAAAAGCAAGCTGGTGCTGTTTCCTCTCCTATTGCATGCATTCCAACTGCTTTAGGATTCATTCTGGTTTTGCTGTTTCCTCTAATCAGTAGCACACAGCTCGCACAAAAATATTACGCGCAGTAAAATAAACTGAATGTACTTCTCAAACTCCCTGGCTAGAATTCCCCTTTGGATGAGGCAGCCAAAACACTGCGAGTTGATAAATATTACCAGTGGACATCCTCATAAACAGGCAGGCCAAATAGCTTACTGCATTCCTAGGAAATTCTCCTTTCTCTCCTGGTAAAGTGAACAATGGACACAAGGAAGGCTGTATGGCTGAAGTGGGGAAAAAATCCCCAATTATTAAAACAATTACCCTGTGTAAAATGTCATATGCGACTAAAATTAAAGTAGGTTAATAATGCTCTCATATTACTGTAATTTACCAGCTTTTGTATTGCAACTGTATCAAAATCCCCAACTCGGGGGTCAGGACTTCAATCAGCAACAAACGGTGCGTTCTTTTACCTCGTCTTTACCTCAACACATCTGGCGGCAGTACCCAAACGTGCCGGTCCTTCACCCGGCGCAGCAGGCAGCCCGGGCAAAGGGCTGTGGTGGCAGCCGCAGCGGGGCAGCCCGTGGAGGGCCCTTCCCGGCTGAGGCAGGAGCGGGAACAGGGGCCGGCGGGCGGCGCTCCCCTGCACGTACCGAGACCGTAAACACTTGTTTAAAAACAAACGCGCGGCCCCGAGCCACCTTCCCAGCGGCGGCCAAGGCGCGCCCCAACCCCCCTCCCCGCCCACGGCCGCGAGCCCCCGGGCGGCTTCTCCGCCTGGCGGCGGGCGCCATCTCGCGGC